>KE505478.1:71398-89150 GCA_000441515.1 Elaeis oleifera
ATATGCTCGATGGAGAGAGTGGTTGATCTCACAACCACTTGTGTAGTGACATTAATACAAAAATATAGGTACTCATTAGAGAATGAGTTCACTGAACGGATCTACAGAAAAATATCTGACGGAGCCTTACAGCATGTCAACAGATGGTTCTTCAGTGGAAGTGGCGCATGTGATCCTTTGACTTGAGATCACCATGGTACCTTATGTACATAGATCCTTACTTTGGTTTATTCTCTAGCACACTATTTTGAGATGTACGTGGGATATTCTAAATATGGTGAAGTGTGCATGAAAGTTGTGAGTGGTCAACAAGGAATCAGTCACTCCTTGTAAGAGGAGAGAACATCCTATGTGATCTCATAAGATGATGACTCTGAGAGTCTCTGACCAGAGCAAGGATGAATAGTAGAAATAGTTTCTACTGATTCATCAATCGAGTCATCATGATCAGATCGAGATACATATGGTTAGATATTTGGGTTTGACATATTTTCATACCCATGATCTTTCTGGGATGTTGTATGATCGAAAGATTGAATTGCACAGTAACTCACCACGGAAGAGTAATTTTAATATTTTCATCAAATTTTAAATCTTTTGGATAGTCATGACACATTGCTAGATGTCAATCTTGACTTGTGGACTCATTGAAATTAAAAGAGTTTAATTCAAAAATCAATTAGAAAGAGTTTTAGTTAATTGGGACTCTTGAGCTGACCTAATCCAATCGGATTAGGGTTACGTCGAGAGTCTGGATCCACTGTTGGCTAGATTTAGAACCCAATGGATCACACACAATAAATATTTGATCTTGATCCAATCAATTTAAATTTATTATAAATTCAATGGGTTAATTGAATTGCTAGCATATGAATTAACCCAAGTTTCCAATTGGGTTCAGTGCAAAGGTGTTTGTGCTAACCTAAACTTGTTGTCTTGACCTAATGTGATTGGGTTTGAATCTATTTTTAAATAGGTGGTTTATTTGATTTTATGGAAGAGTTCCATGTGGAACCAACCTCCTCCATGTCAAAACCACACGCATAATAAAAGGTGGTGTCACATTTATTTTGGTTTAAGGAAGGAGAGTCCTTCTTTCATAGTTATCTTAAAATTCTTATATGTTCCACTCCTTCCTTAAATTTGTGCACCATCAGATGGAGCCTTGGGATGTGGGACGTGGAAGAGAAAGTGGAGTTCTTCTCTTAAAAGGAACTCCATGCCAAAATAAATGTGGGACACCCCATTATTTGGCATTAAAATGAAAGAGTCCATTTCACATTGGACTCTTATTTTTTCCTTATTTCTATGCATTTTAATTCAACGTGTCATCAGACGACCCTTGGAATTTTGGGATGCAGAGAAGAAGGAGGAATCCTTCTTTTGGAAAGAGTTTGAATGCCAAATATGATGGGATGCCACTTTTATGCATTGAATTAGGAAGAGTTCATCTTGTCATGGACTCTTGGTATTTCATGCCCTCCCTTTTATTCCACGTGCCATATGATGGCAATTTTTTTTTCCAGGTAGAGGAAGAATCCTTCTATTGGTCAATCACTTCTTTTTCCATGCCATCTGTTTGGATTACACGGAAAAAATTAATTGGAGCATGTAATAGTTAAGGGACGCCAAGAGTTGGCATCCCATGGAGTCGCCCCATGTTTCTATTTAAAGGGGTGCTACTTCTTACTTTGATGTGCCATTTTTGGCTGAGGATGGGTGTAGAAATGAGAGAAATAATGAAAAAATTGGAAAAAGATAAGAGAAAAAGAGAAAAAAATGAAAAGGAAGGGATGAGAGAAAAGAAAAGCATAAAATGCTTGTCCTAAAATCAGTTTGTTCAAGTGTTGAACATTTGATTTAATTTTTATGTGATATAATTTTTTGAGGAAGAGTTCCTAAAGAGGTCCTAGTGGAGGTTCTGAAGGCAAACAAGCAATGGTGCAATCCATTCTTGTGAAGGACGATCGACAGCGCACTTGTAAAGAAGGCTGCAGCACTAGATCGAGTTGGGAAGGACCCTGATCAATCTTGTGTGGATCACTATTGGAGGGCTTCTACTTTGGAGTCTCGTACAGATCTCAAAATCACTAGTTTGTGATCTTCATGGTGGTATATGACTTTTAGTCTTCTCTTGATATACATGCTTTTGTGGTTTGATTGTAATCAGCAAGGAGTTCCTAGGATTTTATGTTTCGATGATCTTATTTAAATATTAAATTTTATTTTCAAATATTGAATATGTGTTAAAAAATTTTGAAATCTATATTCTGCTGCGTCACCGAAACCCAATACCATAAGCATCAGTATGCACTTAGTCAACATCATATCAATTTCTATAGTAAGCTTTGTGGATAACACAATAAGCTCCTTAAGATCTTGACATACTCTATTGACTAAGCATGAAAAAAGGCCTTTGTAGTGTCACATCATTAATCAATCTAAGTCTGAAACTCAATAAAATCAAATTGGCCAAATAAGAGGTGGGAGGCTCCCCATAGCTTTTTTAGACACCAACAAAGTTGGTCAAGCCAACATATAGATTTAATTAGAAAACCATCTTTAACACTTATCTAGACACCAATTGATCAAATAAATTTGACATTTGATTTGTAAGTGAATCCCGACACTACTACTTAATTTGACTTTTATAGAGGATCTTGGACGGGTCTCGGCACATCCTAACTTCTACATAATATGTAATATACAAATCATGCTATTCAATATGCTTTTTCAAGTTATAATATCATTCATATTAGCATGCCAAAAATGATTACAATAATCAAAAAAGGGTGTACAAATGACTTAACATATAACAAGTTCAGTTAATATAAACAACCTTAATCGAATTAGGCATGCAATACAATACACCCTTAATCAAAATGTTTTAAGCACCAAAACAACCATGAATCATTAAATTTATATTATCATAATTTAAAATCTAATAACCAAAATTTAAATCCGTGGTTCAAATAAAGTCAAAAATAATTTTTGATTTTTAAGACCGATGCTAGCAATCGATACAGCATTTTGGTAAAATATAAATTAGATCAAATCTATATTACAACTTTTGTACTTGTTTGATCGAATCTAACAAAGATGGCTCCGATATCACTATTATGTTTTAGCCACATAGTGGAATATAAATTTTAAAAATTTTGACATGCAAATCGCAAGCTTTAATAATTAAAACTGTGGAACCAAAACTCAAACCCTAGAATCACCTTGTAGATGTCGAACAAATAAAATACAAGCATACAAAGAGTTAGAAATTTATACTTTCTCAAATGAGTAGTATAGTAAGAAGATGATCTCTATAAGATTTCAAAGCAGAAGTCCTCCAACGGTGATCCACATGGAAGATAGTCAAGGTCCTTCCCAACCGGTGCACCACTGCAACCTTTCTTCATAAGAATACTGCTGGCTTCTTTTTTAAGAACGATCGCACCAACGCACTATTGCCTTCGATTTTTCACTAAGATTATGTCAAGAGAATTCTTTCTAAAATTTTATAATCTAGGATTTGATTTTATACTCCAACATATGAAAAAATCAAACCCTAAGACAAGCACACCTCACTTGTTATTTTCTTACCTCTCTTCTTTCTATCTTTCCACTCAATTTTTTTCTTATCTTTCTTCTAAATTTTTTATATTTTTCCTCTCTTATCACACACCAAGGTCTCTAATATTTCATCAATTTTCAATCTTTATCCCATAAGAGGCACCCCATTTAAATTGGTAACGAAGAGGTGTCAAGGAGACCTAAGGGGCGCTAACTCTTGGCGCTTCACTTCCCTCACGCAGAGAAATTATTTCTCTGATGAATTAAGTGGTGCAGAAGAGACTTCACATAGAAGGACTCTTCCTTTTTGTGCTCCATAATTTTTTAATTAAATCTGACATGTGATAATAAATAAAAAATATGGAAACTGAAGAGATTGTTAAGAGTCTTAAGGAAGGACTCTTCCTCTTCTTAATGCATAAATGAGGGTGGCGGTAATTATTTTGGTGTGGATACCTGGGTGGAATGGAGAAGTCCTTTCACACTTGAAACTCTTTCAAGTTAGATAAGAGTCCAATTAAAATAAACCTAATCCAATTAGGTCAAAGGCAACGAACTCAGTTTAGCTCAAACACTTTAAACTTAACCTAATTAAGAACTTGGGTTAATACAATGTGCTAGCAAATTAAGTTATCCCTAAGATTTATATTAAATCCTAATTAAATCAGATTAAGATCAAATTTCAAAATGTGTGACCCATTAGATTTCAAATTTAGCCAGCAGTGGACACAGACTCATGACCTAACTCTAATCCGATCAGACTAGGTCTGCTCAAGTGTCTCAATTAACTAAGACTCTTTCTAATTAATTTTGAATTAAAATTTTTAATTCTAATGAGTCCATAAGTCAAGATTGACATCTAGCGACGTGTCATAACTATCCGAAAGAGATAGAATTTAGTTGAAATTATCAAAATATCCTTCAATGGTAAGTTATCGTGCAATTCAATCCTTCAGTCAAATAACATCCTAGATGAGCTGTGGGTATGAAATCATATCAAGTTTAATTACTTATTTAAATATATCTCAATTAGGAGGTGATGATTCAGTTGATGATATATTAAAAATTCTTTCTAATTATCATCCTGCTTTGGCCAAAGACTTTCAGAATCATCAACCTATGAAATCACATAAGATGTTTGCTCCCCTTATTAAGAGCGACTGATTCCTTATTGATCACTCACAACCGCTATGTATATTTTACCATATCCAGAATATCTCACACAAAGATCAAAGAATCAAGTTAGGAAGTGAATCAAAATATGGATTCATATGCATAAGGTACCATGGTGATCTCAGATCAAAGGATCACTTGCACAACTATACTTGAGAACCATCAACTGACATATAAATAAGAGTCTATCAGATATTCTCTCGTAGGTCTATTTAATGAACTTATTCTCTAATGAGCACCCACATCCTTGTATTAGTATTACCACATAAGTAGTTGTGAGATCAACCATTCTCATCACTGAGTATACATAGGATGTGTCAGTCTTATTGGTATCATTGATCTTCAACTCAAAATCAATAACTAAAATATTTAGGTCAGGGCTATTAAAGATTTAGATCTCACTAGCATGATCTCATCATGACCCTAAATCATTGTCCAGATATATAAGGTTCATTATAATCTTAAAAAAATAATAAGATGCAGCATATAATAAATCGAAAAGTCTATTTTATTAAATAAGAATGTTAAATATATGAGTTTAGAAGATAAATTATAGAAAAATATTCTATCGTATCCGATATGCGATTGACTTATAAGGCATTATTCTTTCTGTCACGTGTGGTCGGTATAAATACGGGTAAAGAAAACCAAATGAAGAGGTGGACGGGAAGGAGTGGGACTCAGCATACGTGTCGGGGGTGCTTGCGACCTCACATTTGAAGGCATAATTTCCCCTAACTGTGCCATTTAGGATCATCTACAGAGCAATGAAATGTCGATGAATCTAGATCCATTGTTCACTAGGATTCTAGTCTTATTCGAACCAGAACTATTAGATAGATGTTGAGCTGGTGGACAAGTATGATGGAGTAGTTCATGATGTCGATGCTACCTATTGATATTTAATCTTCATTCTATAGTTGAGGTTGGGTGACGAGTAGTAAGTAGTATGAGTAGGTGCATGGCCTTTTAGCCATGGTTTAACTAGTGCCTAAATTTTTGTCAGCTCTATATTTTAGTGCTTTTTTTCTTTCTGAAAAATAAAATTATGACTATTGGGATAGATCCTCGTAATATAACCGACCTCAACCTACAACCCACCTCAGCAAAAGCTGACCTCACCAAAAGATCATGGGCCCCAAAAAGTTGGTCTCACCAGGAGACTGACCTCATCTGAAAATTAAGATCGGTGAAGGTTGGACCCCAATATCATCCAGACATGACGAAGTCCAAGTTGAAGACTACATCGGCCAATGACCAGCCTGTTTCTCTAATGACGTTGGTGAGGAGCCAACGTACTTGTCTGTCACGATAGCCCTGATTCATAGATCAGGTTCTTCAGCTGCCTACAGCACCTGATACTTCAGATCGATCATTTACTAGCCTGACTTACCAACCCTTCTTAGCGAGCCCGAGACTGTTGGCACGTGGGTCACTCACCTCGGACCACTTCCAATCCCTTTCATCTAACTCCAGCTAGTGACCGACCTAAATATCGACATCGACCAAATAGCAGGCGGTCAAGTGAGGCTACCATATGATCATGTCGAGTCACATCAAGTCGCATCATCTTGAGATCATATCCTAAGCGCTTTACTCTGCACCATGATAGGACACCATAAAGTCATTAATTATGCCACATATGTGTAATAAGGTCCACCTCTCCGACCGTCAATGCATTGGATAAAAGGCATGCTTGCTGACGATGCCATTTAAAGATGCCCCTATGCGGCTTCATATGACAGGATGTTATCAGAATACATTTCTATCATTTCATCCTTTATCCTACTCTCTCTATAAATGGAGATAAGAGAAGACACCCAAAGGTATGCATATTTTAAGACTCAGAGCTCAAAACTCTGCCTCACTTGCTCCTCTACCTCTTAAGCTGAAATTGACTTGAGTGTCAGAGTGTCTTCATCGGAGCCATCTCCGATGCGGACTTTTCTTGCAGGTCTCTCTGCTGCCACTAGACACTATCGACTGACTTTTCTACTTGATCTAAGTTGACCTCACCTTCGTTCGTCATACCGTGAGCCCTCGCTTCCATTCTCGACCCTTTTGACTATATCCTCTCTCCGACGAGTGGTCCTTCTCCATCAATTTCTTGCCGTTCTACACTCAAATGTGACGATCCGACTACCCCATCAAAGATGAGCTGCAACAATTTGACACACCAGAAAGGGGGAATGAGAAATATCCTTTTAGGAGTTATAATGGCCAAGACGAGAGCACAAAATGCTTCTCTTAGTTTCGCTTGATGCTCATCGCAGCATGATGCGCTTTTGGCGACCTTCGAGGAGCCGAGTGCCTTACGATCGGAGGAACAGTGGATCAGTAATAGCTTGCCACCTTGGTACAGCAAGTTAGAGCACTGATGGAGGCTATCCATTGTCTCCAGCACACTGTGGGGTGGCAGCAGCAATAATGGCTGATAGAGGATTCGATGCCATGGGACACGCCCTCCAAGCAGAGTCTCTGATCCTATTCTCCATCCCACCACTCATCTCGATGCTCCCATCGAACAGCTTCTCAACCCATCTGATGGTCATCACAACCTGACTCTCGGCACACTCTGCACGCCACTTCCGACGATCGTCGGTCCCTTCCCCTTGATGAGCTTCACATAAGGGGAAGAGGCCACGATCTCTATCAAGATCTTCTTCCAGAGAAGGTTCTACATATGGATATTCCAAGCATCTCAATGAATCTTAGCAGTAGCTAGACGAATACGACCTCAAACTAAGGAGTTTGATCGTCGCTTGAATCGGCTCCAAGTGAACAACCAAGATCCCACCACTGAACTCAACGTCAGCTCCTGTCCGCCCTTCTCTCGACTGATTCTCTCGACTGATTCTCGACCCCTTGAGAGCTACAAAGCTCTCATGCTTCTTCAAGGGACATCCAATGCCCTCCTCTACATCATCTTCTTATCATCCTTAGGAAAACTGCTCGAACATAGTACTTTAGACTTCAATCGAAGAGTATCCATTCATTCAATCAGCTTGGACAGTTCTTCTTGATGCACTTTGATCCCAATAGGAAGGTGCCGTGGACATCTGATAGTCTTTCTTTGTCAAACAGCAAGATGGAGAATCTCGACGAGATTTTACGGCATGCTTTAATGCTACCACCTAGGAGGTCCGAGACCTCGACGAGTCGACGCCCATTATGGCTATGAAATGGGGACTATGCAGCTCCAAATTCATCTATTCCCTAGACAAGATGCTTCTCCAAACATTTATCGAACTCCTCGAGCATGTGCAGAAGTACATCCGAGCCCAAGAGAGCAAAAAAGATCGATGTCGATCTGACGGCAAGGACCCGAAGAAGAAGACCAAGAAAGAAGGAAACTCTGCAGGGCCTAATCTAGCCTACACTAAGAGGGAGGCCCTACCTTCTCAACCAAGCTTGAGGCCAAAAAACTTCGGCCCTAGGTACAATTCCTACACCCCTCTAACCACTCCTCATGCATAGATCCTCATAGAGATCACGGGGAGGACTACCTTCGATGACCCCAACCGATGAAGACAAAAGCAGTGTTCTATAATTGGAGGCATCACTATCAGTTCCATTGCAACTACGACCATGACGCTAAGTGGTGCATTAAGCTGAAGAATGAGATCAAGGACCTGATAAGGTGGGGATACCTCGAAAAGTATGTGCAGGACCGACCTATGCAGCTGTTGGGTGACTCTCAACCTCAACCGCATCCTGACGAGGAAGTTCACACACAACCTATGACGGGAGTGGTCAACATGATCTCAACAGAACCAAGACCTCAGCGAGCCAACGACTCAAAAAGCTTCCCAAAATGTCAGCGACTAAACAACAACATCATCTTCTCCGAGAAAGATCTGCAAGGAGTCCAAACTTCTCATAATAATGCTATTATTGTATCAATAATGATAGCTAATTATGATGTGAAATGATGTCTTATTGATAATGAAAGCTCAGTCGACGTAATTTTTTATGATTATTTTTTCGAATGCGACTTTCTATTGATCGACTTAAACCAGTCAATGCTCCTTTAACCGGATTCACTGGCGCCTCGATCAAGATAGAAGGAGAAATAGAACTTCTTATTACTACCGGACGACCACTCCGACAATCGACTGTGCAACTCAATTTTCTTATGGTTCGAGTTCCTTCGCCTACAATGTTATCCTGGGGTGACCCGGACTGAACATGCTCCAAGCAATTGTCTCAGCGTATCACTTGCTCGTGCACTTCTCAACGAGAAAAAGAACCGATGAAATGAGGGGAGATCAGTAGTTAGCCCGACAATGCTACTTAATCATAGTCAAAGAAAGAAGCCATCTGAAGCTTTTCCTATCGATGATGGACTGGACCAAAGAGAGGAAGAAAGCCAAGGGAACCAACAGAGTGACTCACCTTGATACCCCTTAACGAAGAGGACCCGACCAGAACTATTCAGGTCGGATCTTCCTTAAGTGATGAATTGAGAGAGGAGCTGATCATCCATCGACTAAATGTCGATGCCAAGCACAAGCCGATGAGGCAAAAAAAAAGAAATTCTGCTCCCGAGCGATAGAAGGCCATCAATGAGGAGGTCGACAGATTGCTAGCAGTCGACTTCATCCACGAGGTGGCCTATCTAGATTGGCTCGTGAATATTGTGATGGTCAAGAAAGCTAATGACAAGTGGCAAATATGCATCGACTACACTGACTTGAATAAAACTTGTCCAAAAGATTGCTTTCTACTGTCCTTGTTTGATCAACTGCTTGACGTCATGTCGGGCCATTAGTTGCTCAGCTTCATGGATGCCTTCTCTAGCTACAATTAGATCTGGATGGTGTCAGAAGATGAGGAGAAGATGGCATTCATCACCAATAAAGGTTTGTATTGCTACAAAGTCATACCTTTTAATCTCAAAAATATCGAGGCTATATATCAGAGGCTGGTTAATAAAGTCTTCAAGAATCAGATCGATTGCAACATGGAGGTCTACGTCGATGATATACTCATGAAGAGCAAGAAAGCTGCTTTCCATATCTACGATCTGATGGAAGCTTTTGACACCCTGAGGAGATATCGGATGAAACTAAACCTGCCTAAGTGCACCTTTGGCGTCACATCAAAAATTTTAATTTATGATGATGAAGTGAGGCATCGAGGCCAACCCCGAGAAGATCAAGATGTTCTTGACATGAAGCCACCAACCTCTCGACGGGATATCCAGAAGCTGGTGGGACGTGTTGCGTCTCTGAGCCGATTCATCTCCAAGTTTGTAGAATAGTGCCTCCCCTTCTTCAAAATACTCAAGCAGATGAACTTCACTTGGATGGAAGAATGTCAGAAGGCTTTTGACAATCTGAGATGGTAACTGAGTTCTCCTCCACTTTTGACAAAGCCAAATATTGATGATGAATTACTCATGTATTTGGCTATGACTCTTGAAGTCGTGAGCTTGGTACTTATTCGAGAAAAAATAAGTGTAGAAATCGATCTACTACATAAGTCGGATGCTATGTGGGGTGAAAGTCAGATATCTCTGGATTGAAAAGATGGTCTTCATGATTATCACGATGACTTGATGACTGCGACTTTATTTTCAGGCCCACTCAGTGAAGAGCCTAATCGACCTCCTCCTGAGGACTCTACTTCAACGACCAGACACCTCAGGAAGGATGGCCAACTGGACAGTCGAACTCAGTGAGTTTGATCTCTTTTATGTTCCATGATCCTTGACGAAGACTTAGATACTCGCCAACTTTGTTATCAAGTGCACTCTAACCGATGATAGCTAAGTCGATAACCACTCTCAAGGAGATACTTCAGAGCCTGCGTGGATTCTACATATGGATGGAGCCTCAAACACCCATGCATGACTGTGGTGCGGGCCTCATTTTGACCAACATTGATAGGATAGTGACTGAGTATGTCTTTCTATTTGGCTTCAAAACTTCTAACAATCAAGTTGAATATGAAGCTCTGATAGTCGGACTAAAGATCGCTAAAGATCTTGGTGTAAAATGCCTAAGGGTGTTCACCGACTCACAGCTGGTCGTCAGACAATCTCGAGGAGAATATGAGACTCGAGATCCAATTCTCTCTAAGTATCTATAGAAACTTAGATCTCTACAATAAATTTTGATTACTTCGAGGTCTATCATATCCCCTACTTGGAGAATATCCGAGCTGATTCTCTGTCCCAACTCACCACATCTAACTATGACAAGTTGGAGAGGATCTTCATCAAGCATCTCGAAACTCCAAGTATTAACTTCGAGGAGGAAGTTCACCAAGTTCAAGTCAGTCATGAACTGAGCTGGATCGATCCGTTCATTGAGTTTCTGATCAATGAAATCTTGCTGGCTGATCCTACTGAGGCACATTGAATCAAAAGACTGACAGCCTGGTACATGATCATCGATGACCAACTCTACCACAGGTCAGCGTCTTTGCCCCTACTCAAGTACCTTCGACCCTTCAAAGTCGACTATGCTCTTCAGGAGATGTACGAGGGCACTTGCGGCAACCACTTGGGGAAAAGTCACTGTCCTACAAAATACTGTAGCAAGGATATTATTAGCCGATCATGCGAAGGATACTATCAGAGGTTTGCCAATATCCAAAGATTTTCATCAAGTCAACTCATGACCATCTCGACACCATGGCCATTTAATCATTGGAGAGTCGATATACTTGGTCCTTTCCCACCTACCAGTGGACAAGGGAGATTCATCATCATGGCCATCTACTACTTCACCAAGTGGATGGAGGTCGAGCTACTGGCATAGATAATGAAAAGAGAGACCACTGGCTTCCTGTGAAAATCCATCATCTACCGCTTTGATCTACCTTGAGTGATCATCACCGATAATGATCAATAATTTGACAATGTTATGTTTGAAAAATTTTACACAAAGTATCATATCATCCATAGATTTATCTTGATCGGGCACCCACAATCCAATGGAGAAGTCAAGATAACTAACAGGATAATTCTACAAGGTTCGAAGATAAGAATCGATCAAGTCAAAGGATGTTAGGCTAATGACCTCTCCAGCATCCTATGGTCTTATCTAACGACTTCTCGGATCCCGACCAGAGAGACCCCCTTCAGACTGGCATTCAGGATGGAAGCTATGATCCCAGTTGAGATCGGCCTACCTTCGATTTGGGTGGAGTACTATAATGAACAGACCAATTTGGACAAGTGATGAGCTGATTTGAACTTGTTCGATGAAACATAGAGACAAGCCCAATTAAAGATGGCTTCCTATCAGCAAAGGATAGCTCGTTATTACAACTTCCAAGTTAAGCCCAAGATCTTCTAAGCCAGAGACCTAGTCCTCAGGAGAGCCGAAGTCTCCAGACTGATCGAGCAAGAAAGTTATCTCCGAATTAGGAAGATCCCTACAAGATTTCAGCGGTTCTACAACTTGGAGCATACAAGATCGAGAGCCTAAATGGCACGAAGATTTCTTGGACCTGAAATGCCGAGAATCTACAGATGTATTATCAATAGGAACACTTTATAAATAAAAACTTTCTTTCTACAATTCTATGTTAAACAACTCTCACTCTCGGAGGCTTAACCATCGACTGAATTAGAGGCCACCTCAGCTAGGTCTGAGGTACGACAATGGGAACCCTTGGTCAAAGACCAAGGCTGCCTTGACAAGATTCGAGGTACAGCAAGCGACGATGTTCCTTTATGATTAAGTGGGCTACAACAAAAACACTCGTCAAGGCCCTAAGTCACCTCGATGGCTTTTGAGGTGCAGTGCCATCAAAACATTGACAAGACCTGGGTCACCTCGACAAAATCTGAGGTGCAGCGACAGCAGTACTGATGAGAAATGAGGTCATCCTAACAAAATCCAAAGAGGAACTCCTAAGATGTCATCAAGAAGCCCCTCTAAAATGAGTCGACCATGACCTCGATGAAACTGACACTACGAGAGGCAGGCAACTCGAGATGTTCCTCTGACTCGAGAAACTTCTCCAGACATCAGCCATTTGGTCACTGGTACCTGACACAATATTATTCGGCTAATGTCTATTTAACGGAGTCATGGACTCTGGCAACCGTTAGCATGCCAGCTATAGCCAAAGGACTGTTGGAGTATAAGCTACAGTTCGCAGTGCAGACCTAGGTGAAATCTGACGTTATTCGGTTAATGCTTGTTTAATAGAGCCATGGAGTTTGGCAACTATTAGCATGCCAGCTATGGCCAAATGGCTCTTAGAGTACAAGCTTCAGGTCGCAGTGCAGACCCAGACGAAAAAAGCTATGGTTAGTCAGCTCATCCCCGATTAATCAAGGATCAGTTGATTTGAAATGAAATAGAGATATGGCCATTTTCTGTCTCAACCACCATACTTTGAACTTGACGAGATGCTCTACAGAATGGCGACCTATGCCCCAAAACAACAAGTCCGCTGCATGCGGCTTTCGAGGATGGTCATCAGAAAAAGTTACTCAGATCCACACATCAGTTAACTCCTTTCGCCCGATGAAGACTACGTAATCGGACTTAGGAGTTGGGGACAAGTATTGGGATAGGTCCTCATAACATAACCGACCTCAACTTACAACCCATCTCGGCAAAAGCCGACCTCATCAGAAGACTGTGGCCCCCAGAAAGCCGATCTCACCAGGAGACCGACCTCATCTGAAAATTGAGGTCGGTGAACATCCAACATCAATATCATCCGAATGTGGCGACAGTCTCAATTGAAGACTATATCGGCCAACGATCAGCCTATTTCTCCAGTGGCATCGGTGAGGAACCGATGTACTTGCTTGTCACGATAGCTCGAATCCACAGATTGGGTTCTTCAACTGCCTACAGCGTCTGATACTTCAGATCGATCATTTACCAACCTGACTTACCAACTCTACTTAGCGAGTCCGGAACTGCTGGCACGTGGGTCACTCACCCTGGACCGCTTCCAATCTCTTTCATTTTGCTCCAGCTGGTGACCAATTTGGATATTGATATTGGCCAAACAGCGGGTGGTCAAGTGAGGCTACCATGCGATCATGTCGAGTCACATCAAGTCGCATCATCCTGAGGTCATACCCTAAGCACTCTACTCCGCACCTTGATAAGATACCATAAAGTCATTAATTATGCCACATACGTACGAAAAGGCCCGCCTCTGCGACTGCCGATGTGTCGGACAAAAGGCATGTCTGCTGACGATGCCATTTAAAGATGCCCTCATATGGTTCCATATGACAGGACGTTATCGGAATACATTCATGTCCTTTCCTTCTTCATCCTGCTCTCTTTATAAATGGAGGTAAGAGAAGACCTTTAGAAGGTACGCACATGACAAGACTCAGCACTCAAAACTCTGCCTCGCTCGCTCCTCTATCTCTTGAGCTGAAAATTGACTTGAGCGTCGGAGTGTCTTCATCGGAGCCATCTTCGGCACGAGCTTTTCTTGTAGGTCTCTCTACTACCACTGAACGCTATCAGCCGACTTTTCTATCCGATTCGAGTTGACTTTGCCTCCATTCATTGTACCACAAGCCCTCGTTCCCATTTTCGGCCCTCTCGATTGTGCCCTTTCTCTGACAAGCGGTCCTTCTTCATCAGTTTCTTGCCATTCTGTACTCAAACGCGATGATCCGACTACCCCATCAGAGACAAGCCGCAACAATAACCATTACTAGAAATGTTGTAATGATCATTATAAATTATGGTATAGTGGAATAAATAGTGGCATAATGTTAAATATCTGAGCGTTAATTGCATGCATCTTGGCATGCAGGATTTACGTGGAGATGAAGAAGCGGTTCAAGGTGTACGTACGTGTACGAGGAAGGGGGGCCGCCGGTGGTGCACGAGGGACCCTGCAGGGATATCTACCCTGTGGAGGGCCGCTTCAACGAGGAGCTCGAGCAGCTGCAGCAGGTGGGAGGAGGAAAGGGAGGCGCGAGAACGTGGGACCCGGCGAGGGCCCATGCCTTATTCTTCCTGCCCTTCAGCGTGGCCAAAATGGTGTGTACAAGGACCAGAGCTGGGACCATACCCCGATCAAGCGCTGCGCCACCGACTGCCCCCAAGCACCCCTTCTGGAATCACACCGCCGGGGCCGACCCCTTCATGCTCTCCTGCCACGACTGGGAAAAGTTGCTTCTGCTCTTTACTTCTCCATGATGAGTTGAGAACTTGAGATGGTGGTGGTAATTAAGATTAATTATTTACAATCATATAAATTATAGGTAAATAAAAAGTGAACTTATTTAGATTTTTGACAATGAAAAATGAATGAATTAATACTGGTTATGAAAGTATCTCCAGTTAATCAGAAGTTTGTATGTCTAAGTTCAGTTAGGATTTTCACTTATCCAATTCTGGTTGCTTGATCTCTGAATTGATTCCGTGGTAAGTTAACTAACAGTAATTTCAAAATATAGATAACTACCTAACCATTATCTCAGATCACTTGTTTGTTTCAGTTTAAGTCGATTAAAATTACGGTATAATTTAAAGTTACATCTGAAGTTCTTTAGCGATATATCCGAGAGAAGCACAGAGAATATCCTGATGCCTGGTTTTATGAGGAGAACATAATAGCTTGAAATTCTTAGAAGGAAAGCAAACTCTTCACTCCAGACCCCTAAAACAGGTCAAATTTCTCAAAAGCAACCCTACGCACTACCCACTACCGGGAAGCAAGAAAATTTAGCCAGAGCATGACGTCATCCACCCTGCTATAATTGGGTGCCACTCGTAGGAAAATTATTTCTATTGTGATTTTAAAAATATAAAGGCACCAATAACCCCATATTTTATTTTTAAAAGATAAAATCATGAATTCTATAGATCAGATTGGACAATACCTTACGTGATAAATCGAATCTTTGTCCATAATAATTTTATATCCACTCTCAAAGAGTTTTTTTTTTGGTCAAAGAAGTTACCGGAATTCATCTGGGAAATGACTGAAACGGTGCTAATATTATAGAAACACCAACAATAATAAGTTACGTAAAGTTAATTTTGGGAAATAACTAGAACACGCATGCTAATACGCAACAGCGTTTACCTATCTCTAATAATAATTAATAAGCGTTGAAACACAGGGTCCTCATGCATCCAGAGCCAACCAAGAGCTTTACCACAAATCCATCAGGGACCTCAGCAACGCCAACACCAGGTAGGGCTTCCTCCCCTGCGAGGATGTCAGCATCCCGGAGATCCCCATCTATGACGGCGACATCCCCGCCAACTCCTCTCCCCTCCCTTCCTGGACCTCTCCGACCACCCTACCTCTTCTTCTTCTTCTTCGGCGGAACCACGGCCCATCCGCCCCTCCTCTTCCACCACTGTAAGGGCCGCCACGACGACCTCCCCATCTATGAGTACCCCCACAAGGGCCTCGACTACTACTGCTGCTCAAGTCTTGCTTCTGCCTCTGCCCAGTGGCCACGAGGTGGTGAGCGCTAGGATCGTTGAGGCCATCTACACGGAGTGCATGCCGGGGCTGAAATCAGAGAGCTATACGTTGCCATTCAGTGATGTCTTGAGGTGGGAGCCGTTCTCGATCGGTGGCGGAGATTCCGAGGGTGAGGGAGGAGCTGGAGAGGGTGGGGGAGGAGGAGCTGAGGAGGCTGAGGAAAGGAGTGAAGGCAGTAAGGAGGCATTTTGTGCTCAACAACCCGGCCAAGCTGTTTGATGCGTTCAATACGATACTGCACTCGGTCTGTCTCAGGCGGCTCAACGTTAAGCTCGATTAATGGAGTCTGATGGTGTATCAGTTGGTATAAGGAGGGCTTAGCTTCGTTTTTTTGGGGTTGTTTTATTTTGATGAGAATAGTGGCCTTCTAACTTTCTCCCCTGCTTCCTCCTCTCTTATCCCTTTTTCTTTTTTTTTTTTTGAAAAGGAAAACGAGGGAGCAAGAGGCTTCCCCCTATTTATTTATTGGATAAACAAGAAGTAGAAGAGTTTACAGGATCAGACATATAGATTTACAAAAAATTGTCAGCTTGGAAAGCGATGCACCAATGAAGCTAGGCTATACCACAGCTTGCCATGGCTTTTAATCAACTTTTTAATTAGTGCATAATGCCTCTGAAGAATGAAATGTATGCAACATTTTTTGGAGAGTTGAGTAAATGGAAGATTTTCTTTTGGTGAAAATTCTTGTGTTTTTTTCCCTCCAAATCCCCTAATATATGGCCGTGCACAATTGATCTCTTACTCTCTATAGTCATGGCTGAAATTTTTTACACCTTCAATCAGTCCAAAGATCAAGGCCACTCTCTTAAGTTCAATTGGGTTTTGATGGAGTTCCACAGGCTATCAGTAAAAGGGCATTTGATGAATAAGTGGGAGATAGATTATTTGATGAATAAGTGAAAGATAAATTCCACCCTTGATCCACTAGTGCAACTTCAGCTTACTTGTCAATCTTTCTAGTCAAAACTTCTCTAGTGTGGAGTTTGTTTCTCAAAATAAGTCAGAAATATCTTAATTTTTTTAGAATGACAACATTCTAAATAATTTATGGCAAGGGCATATAAGAAAAAAAGGGCTTTCGCGGCGACAAAAGTCGTTGCCAAAACTTCAAAGTCGCTGCCAAAAAGACCTATGGCAGCGACAAAGTTGTCGCCCCGGTCGCTGCGAGATCCACCGTCACCTAAAGTTTGCAGAGCGACATTCAGTTTCACTGCTTAAATTAATTTATAGCAGCGACAAATGTCGCAGCTTAAAGCGTACATGTCGCTGCAACATACGTCACAGATGACCTCTAACTGCCTTACTTTAGACTGCGACATTTTGTCGCTGCAATAGCTGTCACTGCCGGTTATTTTGCACCGCATCATAATGAGCTTTTTTCCAAATAATATTAAATAATATTTATTTATTAAATTAATATAAATTCCAATTTACTTACATAATTGATGCAGAATGGTAAAACGTCGTTTCGAACGATATTTTATCAAAGCCACGTCACCACCCCAAATTTCTACGTCGACATAAAAAAATAAATAAATAAAAATACCATTCCAAATGGCATTTT
>KE505478.1:147334-161390 GCA_000441515.1 Elaeis oleifera
AAAAATTAATTATATTATATTAAAATATAATTATATAATTTTATAATTTATAATACTTTATAAGTTTAAAATTGTATGCATATCAAAAAAAGTCATGTAAGATCCTCCTCATCATCCTCCTCCTACTCCTGTATGTCCTCTCTAGCGGTTGGTGGATAAGAGCCGGATATTCTAACATCTTGTAATAAAAAAATAAATATTATTAATAAATTTCGATATGAAAGCGTATATATCGATATGAAGACGTATATTTCGATAAACTACTTTGATTCTCGAACAGATTATTATTATATATTTTATTCGATGATACGGAGCTATAGACACCTTCGATCCATTGTTTGGATGGTTAAATTGAATTTTACCCTCTAGATCTTTTTCTGAACTCAAACTTAAATATATGAAGCTTCTAAATATAAAAATTAAAATAAGTAAAAAATTATTAATAGATTTACCAATTATGATGGCTGCGTTAACGAGCTTAACTGATCACACAGATATAGATCCTGAAGAATATTAACAACTGTATCGCAAATGACATCTTAGAAGCTCTGAGGTCACTGGCTCCAAAGTCTCTCCACGACCTCCTCCATATATGCATCAACTCATGTCTGGATTGTCGAGCTCTGAGAGGAGGATGTCGACGAAGAGTATCGAGCTACTGGAGGGTCAAAGTTATGGTCGAATCTTATGATCCAGCTCCTACTCATCCCTCTGATGGCCCTGAGCCATTTCTGTCAGAAAGGGACTGAGAGAATAGGTCCTTGCTGTGCCACGATACGAGCTACTCCGTATAATCCACCGATACAGTTTAGAAATTTATTAGTACATATATATCAATGTATATAAAACTTAATAATAATATTTAGGTTTGTTACCGTGATCTGTCGAGATTGAGGATCTAAGTAATCACTAATCCTCCTAGATTGATGTGTGGCCTTCCATATCTACAACTTTCCTGATGTACTACCTAGCTGCCATGTCTATAATCAATAAATAATAAAATTAAATAATTAAAATGTATATATGATCAATTTAATATGAAATTAACTTTAAGTATAGAATTCTTATCAATCTATCGGTCATAACATGTGTGCCAACGGATCCGTCAATGTGCTTGATTAGATGCTGCTGGTGGATTGATTCTGTTGTACTCTCTGCCTCCTACCAGAGTACTCCTCAGTACTCCACTGGTCACAGAAGGCCTCCTGTATGTTCGTCTGCATCCAGTGATTTGTGTAAAACTTTCAGTCTGATGATGATTTGGAATTGAAGTATTGTCTGATGGATTGCCTAAGGCTGTATAGCTTATCTCGAAACCTATGGATAGCCATCTCCTCGAAGATCTGATAACTAGCCTCCTCATCCTGAGTCTCAAATCAGTAGTACCCTTGCAAGTAGAAACAAGTGTGTATTAATAAATAGAATACAAACCTCCACAAATTTAAAATTAAATATCTTTGACTTACCAAGAACATCTCTCAGGCTGCCTCATGAGCCCCAACAGTCAACTAGAGAGCTTGTTCACCGACCCCGACATCAATCTTCGGATGATCTCGGTAATCACATGAGGTACCGCAGTCTCTATAAATGTGCTGCAAAATTAATTTTGAATAATAAATATTAGACTCTACAGCTAAATTTTAAACAAAATCAATGAAGATATAGTACTTGCCAGTATCTCTGAATGTGGATGAACTTTCTATTAGATAATAAAAGATAAAATAATATAAAAATAGAGTTTTTTGCATGTATACCCTTTGAATAATCTAAATTTGCATAAATACCCTCTTCAACTTTATATTTGCAATATACCCTCAGAAAACTCTATTTTTGCACAACTACCCTCCACGTAACGGCCATCCTAACGCCGTTAACTAAAATATTTTTTAAATTAAAATTAATAAAAAAAGTGAAATTACATTTTTATCCCTAAACTAATTAATGGGTTAACGGGTAATTTGAAGCTACCCATCCTTTTTTTTCCCTCTTCTCCCATATTTAGCTCCCGTTCCTCTCGTCAGCACCCTAAATCCCGTGAAAGCCCTAATCCCACCCACGTCCTTCATAATCGTTGATATGCCTTCATTGGAGATCATCATCAGTGATTACATTGCTGGAAATCTCCTCTGTGCCGGACTCCCACTCCCTCCACCACCACTCTCGAGCAACCTTTCTCTGTTCCTTCATCGGTGAACTCCTCAGCATCATCGAAAATCCCCTCCATGCCGAACTCCTACTCCCTCCACCACCGCTCCCTTTTCTATTTTCTTCACCGGTGATCTCCTTAGCATTGCCGATCTTGATCATCATTGTAAGCCAAGCCAAGCACTTGGGTTTTTTCCATGTCGAGTACCTCATCGGAGTTCTCCACATATAGCACTCCCAGATTTTGGGTTGCTGATGTCGATTTACCAGAGTTTTGCTGAATTGAAAGAACAGGCCGGCCTCCTCTCCGCTCTCCTTTGGCCTCTCCAACCATTTTTCTTATCTTTTTGGTGAGCCTTCTTTGCTCGGCATCAATCGTCAGAGACTCCACTTTGCTTGGCATCAATCGATGAGCCCTCTTTGCTCGGCATCAATCAGTGAGCCCTTTTTTCGATGAGCCCTCTTTGCTCGGCTACAGTATATGATTTATTTGGTATATGATTTGTCATGAATATTTGCTTATTCCATGTCCAGACTTATTAAAATGAAGCAACCGCTTTTCAAGTTGAAGATAAAATTTGGAGGTTATTTCAAGAAGATTAAAAATTCTATAAAATAAAATATTATTTTGGGAGACAGAAAAATTGGTTAGTTGATGTTGACCATTATTCTTACGTAGATCTATATGATGATATAATGCACATATTCAATTTAAAATTTGAAGAGACCATAAAGATTTGGTCTATGGTTAGACATTTATCACCTAAGTCTTATATGATTTTAGATACAGATTATAAACTAACGAGTTTGTTTGAAGAATATAAAGATTTGAAAGAGTACTTCTTATTTATCACAAAAAGGCTAATGATATATAGAATAAAATCGAGCATCCAGCTGCATTAAGGACAGATATTTCATCTATTGCTATTGAGAATAATGACAATATTGGGATAAATGATGAAGCTATATTTCAAGAGGAGCAGAAATCAGATATTAAAATTTGTGGTTCTGAGAGTAGTTATCATAGTATCTATAGGAGTGATTCTAAGTCTGATGATGATGATGATGTCATAGAATATGAGGGAGAGACATATGAGATGGACAATGAGAATCCTAACATATCTGTAGGAGCAAAATTTGCAAGTCAAGAACACTTCAAGGTAGCATTGAGTCAATATGCTATAATAAAGAATTTGTTATAAGGGTTCTCAAAAGTGAGCTAGGTAGAATGACAGTGAGTTGCAAAAATGAAGCTTGCAATTGGAGGCTCCATGCTTCACTATTATGTGATGGTCACACATTTCAGGTATTATGGTAGAAATATCAATTCTCTTCATCATAGTATATATGAATAATATTGTTTGTATTAATTTATTCTTATGGTTGTTTGCATAGATCAAAAAATTGAATGAACCTCATACATGCTCATCTATGAACAAATGTGGCAACAAGATGGCCACACAGTTTTGGGTATGTGACAGAGTGATTGGTTGGCTAAGAAAGAGGGTGACCTGTCACCTATTGAACTAAAAAGAGATTATTGCAGTTCCATCATCTTGAGCTTCCATATCATAGAGTTTGGTGAGGAAAGGAGCTTGCAATGTTAATGATTCATGAAAATTGAGCAGATTCTTTTGACAGAATGGAAGATTTCAAAGAGGAGCTTTTAAAAAGAAATCCAGGTAGTGTAGTAAAGCTACAATTAGACGTGGTAGGTGATAGATATTACTTTCACTGCTTTTTTGTTGCTCTAGGAGCTTGCAGTATGGGCTTCTTATCTAGTTGTAGACCTCTTATAGGCCTAGATGGCTGCCACTTAAAAAAAAGTTCTAGGTGTGATGATGGCTGCCACAGCACTTGATGGAAATAATGGTTTATTTCTGGTTGCCTTTGGTATAGTAGAATCTGAAAATGGCGATAGCTGGACTTGATTTTTAGAGGCACTTAAAGAAGCAATTGGAACTCCAGAAGGTTTAGTAGTTATATCTGATCAACAAAAGGGACTAGAAGAAGCAGTACAATATATATATCCTCAACAGAACATAGAAAATGCATGAGGCATCTGTACAAAAACTTTCAAACAAAGTTCTCAAGAGATTGGTTTAAAATTAAGGTATGGGAAGCTGCAAGGGCATTCACAAAAGTTCAGCATGATGATGTCATGGATCAAATTAAAAGGCTAGCTTGAAGGCATTTAAGTATTTAGTACTGAAATATTGGTTTGTGGAGTAGATCTCAATTTGGCATCACAGTTAAGTGCTCCTACATAACGAACAACTTTCCAGAGTCATTCAATGCCTAAATTCTAAGGCTAGACATAGACCTATTCTTGATCTATTAGATGTTGTGAGGCAAAAAATTATGGTGAAGATGGAAGCTAGAAGGAGAATGGCTGGTCGTTGGAAGAAAAATTCAGTTCCTTTGGTAATGAAATATATTAGAGATAAATCTTAAGTTAGGTGATTATAATGTTTACAGAACCAGCGATTATAAAGCAGAAGTAATTGAGACTAATGAAAGATATGAAGTAATTCTAAATGAACGAAGGTGCTCTTGTTGTGTGTGGGATATGTTAGGCATTTCTTGTATTCATGCAGCTGCCTTTATTTATAGTATAAGAGGTGAAAATTTGGAAAATTATGTTTCTGGGTACTTCACTATTGCAAAGTATAAAGCTACTTATGCATTAAAAATTGGACCATTATCTGACAAGGCCCAATGGATAAAAGTTGATATCAGATACAAAGTGTTGCCTCCTAAGCTTAGTTTAAGACCTCCTGGAAGACCAAAGAAGAAGAGAATTAGAGGTACAGATGAGAATGCATTGAAGAGAATGCACAAATGCAAGCATTGTGGTGAACTTGGGCATCATGCAAAGACTTGTAAAAATCTAATAGTGGAAGAATCTCAAGCTTCAGTATCATCATCTTCTACACCAAAAAAGCCTGGGAAGTAACATATGCACTAGTTTAACAATGACATTTGTCATTTGTCATTTATTAATTACTTCTTATTAAAAAAAATTGCAGGCCTAAAGGAAATAGCTCAAGAGGAAGAATGTCAATAATAGGAGGTACACATGCATTATTGCACATCAAGAGAGAAAAAATAAGGAAGACCCCACAAGCAAGCTAGAGCAATGGAAATTTCACATGGAGAAGTCATGCCTACCTACAATCTTGATTGGTATGTGATTGGAGATACTATCTCAATTTTCATATCTTATTTCTTTCAAGTTATTTAGATCAATATTATGATAATTGCTAAACATAATTTTTTAATTGATACAAATGTTAAATCTCATTATTATTTTTCTTTTGTTGGCTAATTTTAGATTCTATCATGTGGAGAACATGAGCTTGTGAAGAAATCGCTGAGGAAGATGAAGATGATTTATGATTATGACTTTGTTAGATGCTATATTATTTGAGTGCACATTATTTGATGAGAAGAGTACAAGTGAAAATTACTTTATTATTACTCTTTCTTTGTTGCTTCTAATTTATAGTAGTTATGCATTAATTTGTATTTCAAAGCATGCAAATTGGATTATTAATTTAGATTGCTTTTGGATATACTTTGCTAAAGTGATGATGTTGGTAGTTCTCTCAAGTAAAAAAAGTGGTATCGTGCTTACTGAGATGGGTTCTGTTGTCTGTCACAAGTTTCTCTCTGTTAAATTTCATTAGATTGATTGCATTTATGTCGTTTTGAGTCTAAGCTAAGGTGGGGCTCATATTACTTGGAATATGCCAAGGGGTGGCTACATCCGAGCAATTGCACACTGACATCTTCAAGGAGATGATGTTGTTGATTTGATAATGCCAACAAATAATGGTAGAATATTGGCAAAGAAATTATGGGTGAAACTATGCGAACCTCCCATCATTAGATCAACTTTATTTTATTTAAATTTTTTTGAGAAGTATCTATACAAAATCTTTAAACAAGTGAACTGTCCGTACTATAAATATCAATGAAGAAGCAATAGATAAAAATTTGCATGAATATCAATGCCGAATTTGTATGAATATCCTCATAAATTGTTATTTACATATATACCCTTATTTTTTTGCATATATCCCCATAAGGGTATTTCAGTTATTTAAATTTTAAATCGTTAATTTTTTAACGGTGTTAGATGACGTGGCTATATATACAAAAATAAAGAAAGAAGGGTATATATGCAAATCAAGTATTTTATAAGGATATACATGCAAATATCAATTTTGAAAAGATATTCATGTAAATTTAAATGTTTAGAAGGGAATACATGCAAAAATCTTAAAAAAATATCTAAAATATTAGAGTTTATCACATGGTATGTATGCCGCAGAATCATGCAAGCTGACTGTATAAGAGCTCTCTCCTCTAGAGCTCTCTCCTCAGCTATGATGGTTCCAGCCTCAAGAAGATATGATCTATAATTTTTGAAATAAAAAATTATGTATCATATTAGATTAACTATGTATCAGAATAAAATAACTATATATCATATTGGATTAACTGTGTACTAGAATAAATAACTATGTATCATATTTATTTAACTATATATCATGATACTTTAACTTTGTACTACGTTCATAAAGTAACATGGTATTTGTATGCTTGGAGTAAAGAGTAACATTATAATGGTTTGATTAAGAACTATGGTTGACATAATTATTTGTCACCTGATGGAGTTTGACTTCTATCTTTGTATCCATGCGGACATAAAAGTATTATTTTTTTATACTTCTTTTTTTTATGCAGACCAACATATTATCATGTACCGCTAGATGAGAATTATTTTCTGCTGATACATTGCAAAAGCTAACTAACAATCTTACATAACATCTAATCTCTCTGGAGAAGGATCAACATCGATTGGTGGGTCTAAAGATAGGTTTGCTATGGTTCTACCGCAGATCAAGGACAATGTTAAAAACTATATACAATAATTAAATATAAATTTTAGGTTATAGATGCATCAATAGGTTATATTTTAAGAAAATCCTAAAATCCTAAGAAATCAACTAGGGTTTAAACATTAGAACTTAATTATAGAGAAGAAGTAAAGAGGAGATTAGGGCTCATACTAGTGGAGATTAAAGAGATCCTAGATTGATAAAACCTCTCACGGATGTAATGGATGAAAGCTTGATAATGTTGCAGCAAAAAGTTTGCGTGGAAAATTGCTTGATGGAGATTGTATGATCATAAAGAGTGTTTCATAAAGGAATCTTGATGAAATCAAAGATTTGTGTCATGGGATTCCATCCATATCTAGTAAAAGTCTTCATGTTGGAGTCAATCCCAAGATATTTTAAAGACGCCTCACATATTTTTTTTTATTTGGAGATGGATGATGCCTAATATTTCATGATGCCTCGCACCTTTTTTTCACATATTTAGATGGCCATGCCTTGTTCCATTTTTTTCCACATTTTGAGATGGGTGACATCGATTTCTTTTTCCATAATGCCTCATTTAGATAGGAGTCATAAGTTCCATCTAGTCGATGGAGTCCAAATCCCAATAGACTTGAGATGGAAAGTTCCATATATATGGAAGTATAAGTTTGAATTTTTGTTAATATTTCATGACTCCTGATTTTTCTCTCATTTGTTTTGATGATGCATGAAGAGTTGGTCAAGAATTGGAGATGTTATGTACTTGTACACAATTAGTTAGACCATGATAAGGTTATGGTGGTTTATGAAGCCATCGGTTACATTGTGAGGCTCTCATAGATTTAGAAATTTTGATTAGTTATGTTTGATATTTATCTTTCTAGTCCCTTCAATATCCATTTAGTTTGGATTATTATCAGAGAAAATAAGAAGACAATCATAAGAATATAGCAAGCAAAATCCATTGGCACCCATAAGATTTTAGACATCATATGTAAATAAAAAAAGAGCCCATAGCAATCTATGGAGCTTTTCCTTCAATATCCATTAATTAAGTTTGAATCATTATCAGAGAAATAAAAAGCAACCATAAGAAGAAGAAGGCAACTATAAGGCTCAAAAAGATGGGTCGATCGTTATATGCAATATAATATTTTAAAATTTAAATATTAAATTTTAAGTAAAGGACATCATTGCAAATGGAGACGATTGGGATGCACATTCCGTGTATGCAGACTTGGAGCATGCTAGATGACTAGACCATGCGAGCACACCAATATGGTATCCAAGCAAATTCCATCTTGGAGATTCCAAACTACTGAGCGGGATTGCAAATAGGACTGAAAATGGATCAGGATGGGCTAGGCCACACTCCTTCAATTCGATCTAAATTTTTTTTGGACTTCGAGTCGGACCTAGGGCCTAGAGTTTAATCGTCAAGCTACTCCAATTGCCATCGGAGTAGATAAGCAGGCTAGAACTGGTCCGACGGTAGTTCGATCTCGAATTTCTGCCATCGAAGGTAGTAGGGCTAGTCCCGCTGGAGAGCTTTTCAAAGTAGTTTCATCTTTTGAAAATAATATTAATTTAAATAATATTATTAATATTATTATTTAAATTAATAATATTATTAATTTAAATATTATTAATATCTAAATTAATAATATTTAAATTTAAATATTATTAATTTAAAATTAATCACATAAATATAATTTTAAATATTAAAATTTAAAAGATGGGAACAGATTGTGGTGACGGCGACGGATCCATCGCTGTTGCCGTCGCTAAAAATCACCTGACGGCTCTAGTGGGGGGTTAGCGGTGCAGCACTCTGGTGGCTAGACGTTCGAAGGGGGGAGGCAGGGGTGACGGTCCGACGGCTTGGGGAGGCGGGTCGGGGGGGCTTGGGGAGGCGGCTGGCAGCTCGAGAAAGCCAGATCCAATGGTGGGAGAAAGAGAGAGACCAAAGGCAGTTGGGGGAGGCAGGCCGGGGTTTGGGAGGTAGCCGTGGCTCGGAGAGGTGGGAGGCGGTCAAGAGGCTCGGGATCCAGTAGACGTGGGCTTGGAGAGGCCGCCTGGGGGAGGTGGGTTGGGGCTCGAGGAGGTGGCCGAGGGATCGAGGCTCGATGATGCAGTCGGGGCTTAGGGAAGTCTGATCCGATGGTGGGAGAAAGAGGAGAACTGGAGGCAGCCAAGGGAAGACGGGCTAGAAGCTCGGGGATGTAGGAGGCGATCGAGGGCTCGATATCCGACAGATGGGGGCTTGAGGGCTGGCCAGGGGCTCGAGGAAGCGAGATTCGACGATCGATCGATCGTCGATGGGGAAAATGGGATTTGAAGGCTTAGGAAGGGGAAATCGGGGGAGGGGTCGGTCGCCGATGGAAGAAATGAAATGGGGTGGGAGAAAATGAAGGCACACAATTAGATAAAAATCATGAGAACCGAGGGATAGGGGGGAAATTAGGGGAGGAGAGAATTTAGGATTATTAGTAATGGCAAAATGCCATCGCTAATAAGATAACTCCATCGCTAATAATCTTAGAATCAAATCAAGAAATAAATTATTTTTATTAGTGATGCAACTGCTGTCGCTAAAAGCCAAAAATACCATCGCTAATAATTTTTTTATGATGACAAATTTGTTGGTTGCCATTTACAGTCGGTAAAAAATATTATTAGTGGCGGCAAAATTACCGTTGCTAATAGCCATCGATAAAAGGATTTTTCTTGTAGTATAGAAGTTTTTGAAAAGTACAAATATAAAATCATCTAGCCCGTGGCTTTGAGGCCATCAATAGAAATACTACACTTCTAATTTCTTTCATAGTGAATTCCTATATAAATCATTTAGATTGATGGTTGGGTTACCATCAAGTAGGTTCCAATTTATGGAGAGCTTTGGTGATGAGGTGAGGCCTAAGTGATTATTGAAATATGAATGAAGATGGAGGGATATGTCTTCTTGATTGTGAAACTCTATACGTTCATCCAAGAGAGAGGCTATATGGTTTCTCCTTTTCCTTCCAGAGGCTAATTTGTGAAAGAAGGAGGTGTTCCTATTCCTTTCTTGAGCCAAGTAATTTTGACTTTTTATCTTCAATATATCTCCTCCTTATGATGAAGCTTATCCAAGGATCACTTTTAATTCTCCTTATGCTGAATTCATTAGTGGTGAGATCTATGCTTTCCACTTTTTTATCAATAATACTGACATTGTGCAATAATTTTTCCTTCAGCTTTCTATTTGTGATTTTCTTAGAGTGTGACCAGGTTTTGAAAATAGATTAGATTTTTATCACATTCTCTATCTATGCCACAATCGAGTTGTGTGCACTTCTGATAGCCTTCCAATTTGCTCCTCACAAGATCATGAATTTCTTATTCCTTGAGCCATCATCCCTCGAATCTGAAAATATTTGGCTATTGGAATATGATGTTGTAGTCCAAGGCAATCGGAATATGATTGGGGGGTAGTGCTCAAGAGAGCTTTTCAAAAGCTAGCTAGAAAAATATTCTTTCATTCAGATGAAAGAAGGAATCAGTCCAGCATGCCAAAGAAGGCATTCACATCCATTGCTCCAAGTGAAATCTCTACCCTTTAAATCTAGGTCCATTAGACCTTCTATAGAGATGAAGTCCATGAAAGCTAGATTATCCTTCACTCTGTGGGTTACCTCTTCTATCTTTTAGCATCTTGATAATATTGAAGTCACTTCCAAAAGCTAGGGGCCTGGAAAGATACTACAAATATCAACCAATTCTTGAAAAATGATATTCCTGTGTGCTCTTTCATTCGGTCCATATACTATAGATACAATTGGACACTTCTTAAATTTATGACAATGCAATTCAACTATAAAGAACAAAGTTCTTTATGTAGTAGATCTTAGAGAAAAGTGTCATGAATTCCATCCAACTAAGATCCCTCCTGCTATACAATTAGAGTCCCAGTGTGACCACTCATTAATCATATTACCACCTGTTCACTTGAGAAAGTAAGGTGAAGGGATACTTTTGATTGTTGTAGAAGGATAATGTCACGTATGAATGAGGTGATTAGGTCCATAATTGCCCTCCATTTAGTAGCTATGCCTGACCCTCTTATATTCCATGAGACAATGATCATGCTGACATTAGAGGAGACACAAGAAGAGATCAAAGATTCTGTACTAATTCCATTTTCTAGACTGTTTCAAACAAATTGATTCCATTAATCCAAATAGGGTATCAATCCATGATTCTATTCTTAGGACAAGTATCAATCTATGATGCCATGTCCAAGACAAAGGCCTTCAAAATCGGGCATAATAAACAAGGGAGTAGTACTTCTGACTTTGGATATAAGGGACCAAGCACCAATTCCAACAACACCACTAGGTAACAAATCAAACATAAGTTGAACCATATCTATCCACAATAGGAAACAAATAAGCAGTTGGTATACATCAGATAACAAGGACAATTGCCATAGTCATTTGATGTAAAGAAATAACAAAAAGGTTGCCAATTTACATTCCCTTCTACTAATATGGATACAATAACATAACTCCAAACCAACCACATGGCACCAAGGAATACAAGGACCTAGGCCCTAAAACAAGAGTCCATTTATTAGAGTAAAATAGAGAGTTGAAATAGACTAGCTAACAATCTCTATGCCATATCCAACTACACTAAAAAAAAGCCAACAAAAGATGACCAGCCAAGTGTCCATTAGAATAGGAATAGTTTTAACTACTAGCCACCAAGTAAAGAAATGCATCTGATCAAATACCAAAATACATCCTTCTAAAAGTCCACAGCATACTACATGTTAAGACCATCCCCTTGCATCATTTCCTTTACCTCCAAAACAATCTTCTCCTTGTCGAGCTTCAAGAGGGTGTTTATAACCTCAATATCCACATCTTCTATGAAGCCACATGCCTTCCCTCATTCAAGCAGAAGTTGATGGGGAATAGAGCTCAACAGTCTATAGGTTCCAGGCAGTCAGCTTTGATGATATCCTTTTCTTTTGCCTTACTAGAAGCAAACTCGCCATTACTTCTATTACCACATTGACTGCCCTTGTCATGGAGGATTTATGAACTTTAAAGGAGGAAGCATTCAAGATCTTTGAAGGGGCTATTTCAAGTTGTTAGACATGCTTTCTTATAAGGCATCAAGCCTCCATGCACTGTCTCCTCAATGCTTATTACTGTAGGAAATTAATTTATGAACCAGGAATAGCCTTTGAGTCGGCATACTTATTAGCTGCCATCTCATCATTGAGTTTCATCTAAATTTTGTCATCCATGGCATCAGAGTTAGCTAGCATAGCATCTGCTTCCTTCATGTGGCTTAAGGAGTGGGTGGCACCATATAGGTTTTGTTTGATCTCCAATATGCTTGTATTGATTTAGCAACTCGTAAATATGTCTAAGAGCCACATCTTTATCCCACATCAATAAAATGTGACCCAGGTAGGAGGGAGAGTGTGGACTTTCATAGTACCCATAGTAACAGGGCTTTCAATGAAGATCAAATCAGTTTATTTGTTAGTCTCCTTGAGCCCGACCCTTATGCCTTGGGTGTGGATTCAAAATTAAATTAGATTGATTGCTTAAATCTGATTCAATCACCTGATTGTTTGAGCTAGTTTGGAAGGCCGGTTTTGGTTATTCATTGTTCTCTATAAGTGGTTGGGGTACCATCGCTGAAAGAAATGTCCTTGGCAAGGGGAGAACATCGTTCTTGGATTTATCTCCACATCCATCCCCATAGCATCTTACTAGAGCAAACGGAGAAGAGCCTTCAGTAGTTGGGAATGCTCTACTCCCCTAGACTTTTTTATTGCCTCTATCTTCCACCTGCATGCCATTGGAAATATTGTCCTCTTCCTTATTTCCATTAGTTAATTTATTGGGATCTTGGACTCTTGGTATTTTGATCATGAAGCTGCATGGTTGGATCTTTTGATGTGTTGGGGCTCATGAACTTTCACTGTATTAAAAAAAGGGCCTCTTGGTATCCATTTTGATTTCTAATTTTGCCTTGGGGAGACATCGGATGGAGGAGGGCGGCCATAGGTGGTAGCCTTAATATTAACAAAAATATGGTATGTTGTAACCCCAGTGTAACAAACATAAAATTTGGGATGGCTTCTGAGCTCTTACAGTAGGCAAATATCTTATAAGTTGATAAATTCCTGCCAAGCAAAGATTCAGATGTCACCATCTCTAACAATCCAAATCCCAAGACCACTCTTCTAATTAATAGTCTTAGGATCCCAGGTATGTAATAGCAAAATATGGAGTTGTAAGAGAACTCCAAATTGTAGATGGTGAGATATTGGACCATCTCGGAAGGACCATTGTAGATGAAGAATTGGAAGAATCGATCTCTTATGGTCCCTTGCCAGTGAGCATGAAGTAGAGATGAGCCTAAGAGAAAAACTCTAAAATGGTTTGTACTCCATGGTTATGGGACCCATTCAAATCTAGGAGGAAAGATAGTATGCTCCACTTGAATGGATCTAGAAGCAAACTTTATCGCTTTTGGAGCCATTTGATACTGCACTAATCCTATAGTAGTAAGGATAGTTAACAAATTAACAAGAGCCATTAAGGGGAGGAAACATTAATATGCTGCTCGTACACTCTCTCCCTTTCTCTCTATTACAGCAATGCTGTGTTTCAAAAAAGAGCACTTCATTAATTGTTGGGATGATAGTGTCATATTTAAAAAAAAGCACTTTACTACATCTTGGCACCCATACCTCTAATATTTTTGTAGTTGTTTTTTTTTTTTTGTTCTTATTGCCATAGACTGGGCGTTTATCCTAAAAAATTTATGTTTACTGATGAGGAGTTAGTGTTTATTCTTTTCAGGTATGTTTACTTATTTCTAGAGGAGAGCACAACAATTACCTTGCAAGTTTCTATTTATCCATGGCCCATTTGTATTTACTCCTAAGAGGCTTGTGTTTATTATGCACTATTTTGTGTTTGTTATATTCAAACTTTGTGGTTACCCTTTAT
>KE505478.1:164693-177206 GCA_000441515.1 Elaeis oleifera
TCATTTCGAGATCTCCCATATTCTCAGGGCGGAAAACACGCGGGCCGATGCTCTCTCCAAGCTAGCTACATCTGACTGCGGCACTCTAGGCCGGGCGCTCATCGAAAACCTCGAGCATCCGAGCATCGACCAGGCCGAAGAAGTGCTGCAGGTAACAAGTGAGCCGAGCTGGATGGATCCGATCGTTCAGTACCTGACCGACGGAACCACCCCCGGCGATCCTACAGAAACCAAATGACTCCGGTGGGCGGCCTCACAATACGTAATGATGGACAACCGACTCTATAAGAGGTCGTTCTCTCTTCCTTTGCTGAGGTGCCTCGGGCCGACTGATGCCGACTACGCGCTCAGGGAGGTCCACGAAGGAATCTGCGGCAATCACTTGGGGGGCAAGTCCTTGGCCTATAAAGTCCTGCGGCAGGATTACTACTGGCCCACCATGAAAAAAGATGTGGCTGAGTTGGTTCGGAAGTGCGAGCCATGCCAAAGGTACGCCAACGTACAGCATCGGCCCTCCAACCTGCTCACCCCCATTATTGCCCCGTGGCCCTTCGCCCAATGGAGAATCGACATACTCGGACCTTTTCCCCTAACGTCCGGCCAACGGAAGTTCATTATCGTCGCGATCGACTACTTCACCAAGTGGGTGGAAGTCGAACCTCTCGCGCAAATCACTGAGCGGAAGATAGAGGACTTCGTCCAGAAGTCCATCATCTTCAGGTTCGGGCTACCGCACACTATCATCACCGACAACGGGCGACAATTTGACAACCAAGACTTCAGAGACTTTTGTGCGAGGTTTCACATCACGCACAGGCTGACCTCAGTCGGGCATCTACAGTCCAACGGCGAAGTTGAGGTGACCAACCGAACCATCTTGCACGGACTGAAGACCCGACTGAACGAAGCCAAAGGCCTCTGGGTTGAGAAACTACACTCTGTCCTGTGGGCCTACCGGACGACACCTCGTGTCCCGACCGGGGAGTCTCCCTTCAGCTTGGCTTACGGGACGGAGGTGATGATCCCACTGGAGATCGGCTTGACATCGACCCGAGTTGAGCAGTATTCTGAGCCAGGCAACTCCGAGTGTCGGAGAGCCGACTTAGACCTCCTGCCCGAACTCCGGAGAGAAGCTCAACTACGCATGGCTTCCTACCGACAGAGGGTGGCCCGATACTACAATGCTAGGGTTAAGCTGAAGCTCTTCCGGCCCGGAGACCTCGTCTTGAGAAAGGCGGAAGTCTCGAAGCCCCTGGAGCAAGGAAAGCTGTCTCCGAATTGGGAGGGACCCTACCGAGTGGCAGACTCGTACTGACCGGGAGCTTATCAACTTGAAACCCTAGAAGGAACGGCCATCCCCCGGACTTGGAATGCCGACAACTTGAGGATGTACTATCAATAAGCCTTGTATGCCACCATTTGGAATGCAAAATCAGCTTCAAAATTTCGGAGTCTGAAACCCCGACTCTTCGACTATGGGCCGGCGCTCGCGGAAGCATGAGTCCCGACGCCCGACTTGGGCCCTGAAACTCCTTAGGAGATACACGGCCCCATTCATCGGACTCTCGCGAGGACCGACATGCCTACGGGAGTCACACACTCCTTCTACATGCCAACCTATGGGCGAGATGATCGGCTAATCTGCCGACTCGAGCCCCAGACAAGGATGGCAAAGTGCCAACGCGACCAACGTCTCGTTCGCGACTTACCGACCAGGCCCCGACCGGTCGAAGGATATTCGACTTGCCACCGATTATCAAACAGCGTGACGCACACACCCGACTACAGTCCGGGTAATGGGGATACGACTTACCATTGTTCACCCTACGAAGTGCGCTGGACGACTACCGGATCAAAGAACGACATCCGAAGGGCGGTCGACCTCCGACTGGATGGACCCGCCCGACTAACGTCCGAACGATGATCGATCGACTGAGTGAACATGCCCAACTCACGTCTGGGCAACCGACTCTCGACCTAAACCATCGACAGTCGCACTCTACGACCGATGCGACAATCGATCCACAGTCGGGACACGCCCTGCCTCTTTCGCAGCGCAAGTCTCCGACTATCGGACCGACGACCCAATACATTGTCAGACGACCTAATAAGGTACGTCGGGTCTACGAAGTATATACTAAACAAGCATGCACTGAAGAACATCGACAGAGAAAAAGAAGAGCTTTCATTCATGAAAATTCTGACTTACAAAATTGGGCCAAGGCCCGATTACAAGCAAATGGAAACAAAACAGATACAATGAAGCTTCAGCTACCCTTCGGAGATGACGTCCTCCACCGGAAGAAGTTCGGGTCCGATCAGGTCTGCTAGAGTCGACGTCGGGGCAGAGGTCGGGGCGATCTCGCCTTCGTCGACCGGCTCGGAAGCGTCCTCCTCCACGACGGTGGGACCACCCGATGAAGCTTCGACCGTCGCCTCCTCCTCCGCGCCCTGACCGTCAGAACCTGGGGGGATGATGCCGTCGAGATCCAGCTCCGAAAATCGAGCTCGGACCGCCTCCCGAGCATCCTCGTACCCCACCCGGTACGAGGCGAACCCGCTCTCCAAGAGCTCCTCTTCGTACTGAGCGGAGCGGCGGAATTCCTCCACCGCCCGACTCGCCGACTCAGCTGCCGACTTCGCCTCCACTTCCGCCCGACTCAGTGACTCCTTCGCTGATTCGACCTCTGCAATGGCTATGTCGGCGTCAGCCTGAACGACGGACAGGTCCTCCTCAGCCTTCGCGAGCCTCTCCAGGCCAGCCCGGAGTTGCTCGCGTTCAGCTTCAAGTTCGGCGGCGATGCCATCTCTCTCCCGCCGTAGCCGGTGGACCGACCGACCTTTCTTCTTGGCCTCCTCGTGAGAAGCCGCCAAGGCGTCGGTGAGGCGGGCTATCTCCTCCTCGAGCCGCGCCTCCCGATCGGTCGACTGTTTCAGGTGGTCGACCAGCATCGCCCTCTCAGCTTCGGCGGCCATGGCCTTATCTCGCCAGGCCGCCCGAGCGTCGCCGAATCGTCGATAGCCGGCCTCCAGCTCAGACACTGTATGAATAAGCTGCAGAAGGAAGCCGACTGTTAGTAAGGTGAAATAAGCGAACAAGAGGCGATGGAAGAAAAGAGACAAAACTTACCCCGATCACAGTCGGGTAGAAGGACGACAGTATGTCAGCCACATGTCGGGTCCTCACGGCCTCTTGGTCAGCAGGAAGCCGGATCGCTTCGCACAGCCTTCGGGCCAAGTCATGGTCGGCCAATGCCGACCCCCTTCGGAAACCTGGATCGAAAGCGGCACTGTGCGCACTCCTGGCCCTATGTCGTCTGAGGGCGCCATCGGGGTCTTCCTCCGATCAGACGCCCACGCGCGAAGGTCCGGGAAAGAAGGCAGGTTGGAACTCGACTGCGCTCCTCCCGAAGCAGCCATGACGGGGCCACCGCGGGTCGTTCGGATTCCCGAACGTCACCCCGACCTTCTTCAGCCGGTGAAACCACTGACGTACCCTCGACCGTCGCCTCCTCCGGCTGCTCCTCTGGTACGGCCGCCGACTGCTCCTCGGGTAGGACCACAGGAGCCGACAGTGCAACGATGGGCCCCCGCCGCTCCTCGGCCGACACTACCACCGTCGCGGGCGCCACCCTGAGCTTCTTCGGGGCCGTGAGGGCCAGACCCCGGACGACGGTCTTCTGCTGGCCGCGTACTGCCTGATTCGGGCATCCGACGGCCTCATCTCCGACGGTGCACCTGCAATTCCGACAGAAGGGTTAGTTCGGATCCGAGACAAACCAAAAAGCGAAAGACAACTAGTGAGTCGGACCATACCTAAGCGGGGCACCAAGCTCAAGCCAGCATCGTAGAGAGCTTGTTCGGTAACAAGCTCCCTCTGCGACGGCACCGACATATCTTTCAGCCGGTGGAAGTCCTCCCGATCGTCTTCCTCCACCCGGGCATTCTCATTCGGCCAAGTGATAGGCTGCCCCCAACAAGATGGAAACCCCCATGGAGAGGAGGAAGAGACGAAAAAGAACTGGTTCTTTCACCCATGGATAGACGAGGGAAGACCAGTGATGAAGGACAAGCCCTTCCGAGGATTGAAGAACCACCACCCCAAGCTTTGGGGTGGGGTCGGAGCACAAAGAATGCCCGGAAGAGAGAAACCCGAGGCTCTGTCGGCAAGAGCCGACACAGCAAGGCAAAGCTGATGATTACCCGGACGGAGTTCGGCCCCAACTGCGCCGGACACAGTCCGTAGTAATCCAGTATGTTCCGGACAAACTCTGGAACCGGAAGACGAAGTCCGGCCCGAAGGTCCTCAACATACAGGGCCACCTGGCTCGTGGGCGGTTGTTAACCCGACCGTCGGCTCCAAGGGCAGAGAGCCGGAACTGCTCCGGGATGCAGTACTGATCCCGGAGCCGATCAACGTTCGACCCCGACAGCAAAGAGATCTCCGCCTCCGGGACCGACCGGTAGTCGTCAGTCGGATTCCCCGACCGACTTTCCCGTGGAGAAGCTCTGGCCATGGTGCCGAGACTAGCAAGGAGAAGAAAGAGAAAGGAAGAAGGGAAGAAGAAGAAGGCAAGAAGAAGAAGGAATGAGAAGAGAAGAAGAACAAGGCCAAAGAGGCAAAAACAACTAAAAACTCAGAAAAGTTTCCAAGGACAAAGGGGCAAGGACAAGGCTACCTTGGGGCGAGACCTCACGGACAGAATTTCCACAGCAGAGCAGAGAAAGTGAAGTTTTGGACGTAGGCGGCCCTCTATTTATAGAGTTCCTCGACGGCCGGGATGAGAGCTCGCCGGACGATGGCCACGCCGATGGCCGACATGTGGCGGCATCAGGGCCCTTTCTTGGCCCGACTGTTCGACGCACCCCACTCCGGATCACGCCACGTGGCCTTCATCCGCGCGAACGACTCCGGTCCAACAACCCGCAGACACGTGGCAAGAGCCCCGCGTCCTAGAGTTAATTCGCACGCGGCGTCCTGCGTCCCGAAAAGACGCCTGACGGTGGTCGCACTCCCACGCGGGGCCCCAGACGGTGGTTTACATTCCCCAAAAGGTGCCTGACACCGGATCGTCTGACACCGGATCGTCGGACATCATGCGCTCTGACACCGTACGGTCTGACACCGAATCGTCCGACACCGGATCGTCTGACGCCACCTTTCGTCCTGATCGATCTGTGGTGAGGTCGGTAGGATCAGTCCGTGCGTGACGCGTTGAAGATCCACTCCTTTCGCCCGACATGACATCCGGCTCGGGAGTGGGGGGGCAACTGTTGGGATATACCGACTGACCCTGACGCCGATTGATCATTGTGCCGACTCTCCAACGAATCCCGACGCTGACTCACCGACGTCGGTTCGCCGACACCGACCGGCGGCAACTCCTCTGCAAATCCCGACACAGGCCCATCCCCGAGATGGACCAACCGACCGACTCCGCCCGACCGACAAAGGGCGACCCCGACACCGACTGTCGGTAATGACCGGCCTGGGACTGTCGGCCTGGCTGGCCGACACCGACTCCCACGGACCCTCTAGACGCCGGCCACCCTCCGGAGTTCATTACCCGACGGCCAACTCCCGACACACAGTCGGCCAGCCCTCCAAGACTGCCGAACAACCGGCATGGGTTGCAGTCCTACCAAGGATGCCAATTAATTCCTAGGACCTGTCAACCCATCGACAATATGGTAACCCCCGGCGATGTGACAGTCCGGGGCGATTTGACGGCTCTACAGTTGTCAACATCACGGACGGCGGAACCATACCGCCTCCTGCTATAAAAAGGGATAAAGCAATAGCTCTGGTAAGCTCTCCTAAGCCCTCCTAGGCTCTCTGAAGCCCCCAAAGCTCCCCCTATCGCTGAGCTCTTTGGTTCTCCTCTTTGCTGTTGCCTAGTCTCCTCTCTGACTTGACCGTCGAAGGGTCCCCGCCGGAGGCCCCCTCCGGTCTGAGCGGACTTTCCGTGCAGATGCTCGCTCCCGGCGATCAGGCGCGATGCGAGGGGATTGGCCGCAACAAGGTGTATGGCCGTATATAGTGACATATAGAAACATTGAAGACCGTAAATCTATGTAGAAAGATTCAATAATTAGACCATGATATCTATCGGTCATGCAAGTTGCTCTTCAATTATATTGTTTGCTTATCATATGAAATAACAAGAATTATTTGTTAATTCTTTTGAATTACTCTATCATAACATAGAAGTCCAATAATTTGCGATTCGCTCCTGCAAGGCACATAATATATGATTGGCTGTGGCTAGCACATGCACAATGCATGACATTGTATGGTTGCTTCCAAATATTGTTGCTGAATTATCCTTTGTCTTAAATCGATAAAAGAGGTAGTACTCCAACTTACCAAGTATAAGGCAGCATGGGCTATCTAGATTGACTTGCGGTGAAACTAGGGTACTTGTAGTTTCTTCCTTAACGGCACTTCGGTTATTTTATGTCACTATCCCTACATTTATAATTTATATATTTTTATATATCCCAATTAGTTTACTTATTTTCAATCGGTTTAATCAAAGATCTCTTACTATTTATATTTAAATTGGATTCAAACATGAAATCATAGAAAGGATTTGCTTCAGTACCTACTAATTTTTTTATGACATCACAACATATTAAATCTTAGCCATCAAATTTAGGAGGGATAGGTTGGACAATGATGAAGCAATTAGCTAGTTCTCTAATTTAAGCTTCTCTTAAAACCTTGATTGATTATAGCTGGACCCAACCCTCAAAATTAGAATTCTAAATTAATTTTAATTGATTACACAATTTCTTTCCCTATTTCATGTCTCTTTCCTTCGTGCTCCAAAACCACATCACCCTTATTCCAGCATAAGAGACTTGGTAGGAGATGGGGGCAATCTAGTAGGGTGCAAGTGGAATGCAATCCTAATCTTCAAAAAAGAAAGAGGTGAGGCTTAGTCTTATTATGGAGGTCATTGTTGGAGAGTACTCTGATAATTATACAAAATATTGCTAATATTTACAAATAGTTGAAACAAATAAAATTAAAAATTTCAAAAAAATGCAAGGCATGCCTAGAATGTGGCATCTAGGATTGTTATTATAAGATTACATTGTATATGAAGTAGATCGGCGATACTGGCCCAAGATCTAGAGCAAACATTAAAAAAAAATAACAAAAAAATGATGCTCAAAAATTCAAAAAAAAAAATTATTTATTGAAAAATTGAGCTATATAAGAAGACTGTCTCATACCTCACTAAAGAAACACCTCTTACTCTCTTCCTCTCTCTATCTTTCCCACACCACCTAAAAGAGAAGAGAAAAGTCTCTTTAAATATAGCATATCATGCAGATGGAATGTTTGATTCTTACCTAAATTTAAAAGCCAGCACTCACTAAAAGGTAAACTTTTATAATCATTAGAGGACAAAAATAAATATTTCTAGAATGAAGAATAAGTAAAATAAAGAATATCTATTTTAAGTTGGATAACTAAATAGAATAAAATTAGGAATTAGAATTCTAAAATAAGCGAGTAATGATTCTCCATACTCCTCTTCATTGCCAAGTCCATATTGATAATATAGAGCTTGCTACACAAATCTTCAAACTACTTGATCACTAATCCTTTAGTGAAGATATTTATTAGCTCGTCCTTATGAAAATCTTCTGTTTTGTCACATTATAAATCCACATATAAAAAATAGGAAAACACGACTATATAATGGAACCAAATGTCACATCTTATTCTTCTTAAGAGTAGAAATCTTTTCTTTATTGCATCCTTCCAACACGAATACCCTTGATCGATGTCATCATATAAAGTAAGCTCGACTAATCAACAATAGTAAAAGCATAACAATAAGTAATAGAAGAATAAACCGAACCTCCATATGTTAATTGGTTTTTTTTTTTACTTCTCTGCAATAATGATAGATCCTCGAGAGTTTTAGGTTCACCTTCAAGTAATTTTATTCTTCTTCTCTAACAATATGTTGATTTTTTTTTAAATTTGAGGCATGTACACTAGTTTTTCATGAATTTTTATGAGAATTTGAACTAGGTGAAAATAAGAAGATCTTGGCTGTTAAGTTAAAGAAAAGAAGCTAGAGAAGGGAAGAAGGTTCATAAATTTTTATGGGACAATATCCTTTTGAGATATTCACTCCTCATCAGAAAGTGATCTCAACTTATCAAATAGAAAATAGGACCTATCAGAAGTGTTGGGTTTTGGTGCCTCAAATTCGACCAACAACAGAAAAACTCACAACAGAGAAGTCCAATAGACCAGACCCGCAGATGCAAGCATGTAGGCCTACAAGTGTGGCCTACAAGTCCACAGGCTTGGCCTATGGGCTCCCAGGCCCGTTGGCACCTGTGGCCCGCAGGCACATGGGGGCCTGCTACGTGTGCAGCCTAGAGCGGGGCCTGCAGCATGCATGGCCCAATGCATCATGCGGTCCAAGAGATCACTTCACATAGTGCATGCACAGTCTATGAACTATCCACGTGCGAGAACGCACGAGCTGACGGCTGAGGGCAAGATCGTGAGCTATTTTATGTAATCGAACGGCTAGGAATGCATGTGAGTGTGATCAAATGATCAGAAAGGATTTTTTGAGTCCTAACAAGAGACTAGATTCAACCAGGACTTGATTTGGGCTCTATAAAAGGAGGCAAATTGGTTGAGAAGAGCTTGTAGTGGCCAGTGAGCCTTCTTGAGGGTTTTTGAGTATCTTTTGAAAGCCTTTTGTGAGGATTTTTTGTGCTTTTTATTGAGAGAGAAATTGATGTACAAAGATTGAGAGGATGTGATCTCCTCTTATATTTGTTCTTTCTTTCATAGTGATGCTTGCATATCCCATAGAGATAAGTTTTGGACTGATCCATGTATTTGATTGTGTTCTTTTGTGTATCTCTTCTTTCTTCTTATTGCGGTATTGACATCGTCACTGATGATTATGATCTTGGATGAGGGATCCATATTCCACACTTGTAAGAGATCTTTCCAATAAGTGGTATCAAAGTCAGGTTACAGCGATATTGATCGAGATTGAAGAACATGGAGAAGGCATCTTCAATCAGAATAGAGAGCAATCAGTATGATGGAAAGAACAATTTCTTCCTATGGCAAGCATGAATGAAGGATGTGCTTATCTAACAAGGGTTGATTAATGCTCTCTTGTGCAAGAAGCCGACTATCATAGAGGAGAAGGATTGAAAGCGGCTCCAGATCCGGTGGTGAGTATGATCTGCTTATACTTGATGGATGAGGTGGTGATCCATGTGCGTAGCGAAACTTATCCGATGACGATATGGATGAAGCTCAACGAAATATACATAACAAAGTCACTTACTAATGCTCTCTTCCTTTGGAAGTAGTTCTATTAGCTTCAGATGAGCGAGGAATAGAGCATGCAGAAGCATCTCAGCAATTTTCAGAAGATCCTCATTGATCTTCTCAACGTTAGTGAGAAAGTTGAGGAGAAAATCAGACATTGATCTCGGGATTAATGCATCTCCAATCTTTCATAGCCTCAATATAGCCAAAAAATATGTACCTGATAGAGCTTTTTATCTAGCTTATTAGAAAATGCATGATATCCATACACAAAGTAAATACATCTACACATATGAAGGTGAGATATATTAGGATGCTTTCCAAATAATTTTTATGGAGATCCTATTGTCGAGACCTCTCAAAGTTATCCTATTAAGAACATTAATTGCTATTCACTTGCACTCTGCACAAAATTTATGCTTCATATTTTTTGCATTAATCATATTACAAAAAGTTTCAAATCGATGTCTGCTTTTTCTCTCTACCATATTAGTTTGTCAAAAGTTCCTAGGCAAGTAAACTACCTATATACATCGCAACTAATTAAATAGTTAAAGAATTTTTTTGAAATATATTCACTACCACCATCTATTTTATGTAGCCAATTTAATTTAGAGAGATTTTCAATCAAATTTTAAATTGATAAATTTTTCAAATATTTTTGATTTTCTTCTAACAAAACAAATCAAAATAAATCTAGAAAAATTATGATAAAAATAACCATATATCTCAAACTAGTGAGAGTTATAAAGTTTAACATAATCTTTGCATTTAGATTGAGAGAGTCTTGTTGACAAGATATACCAAATAAGTATGGCTGAATATAAAGCATTATATAAATGCAATCTCAAAACATGACAAACTTCTTCCGTTACTATCATTTTGAACCATTAAATCAAAAATCTTTGATTAGTTTGCAAATTAGATAAAGGATGCAACGGATGCCCAATTAATGAAGCTTAAATTAGACCAAGGAGCAGTAATAGAAAATCAACGGGAGGTCAACTCAATGGTAATGATAACCTCTTAAGTGTCATGAATGCGGTAATAAGTATCGAAAGTGCAAATACTACAGAAACTCAGAAAATCACTCTAAAAGGTCACTAGCTGACTTGCACAACCAGTTGTCTTCATTTAGTGGCATTACTTTTTTTTTTGATAAATTTAGTGACATACTTCACGATGCCAATTCGAAGGGAGCTATGATAATTTAGCATCATTAGGAAATGTTTATCATGCCAAGCATTGCCCCAAAACTAGACGTGGCCATCTAATTTTGGCAGGTGTGGGCAAAAAGATTCGGCTTAATAGGCTGAGATGGCTCATCGAGAAACTTAGGCTTGATTGATAATTTGATTGGGCTTGAGCTCATCAAATTTAACCTAGTCCTATCCGACAAAGTTTTATGTAATATACACAAGATGTATAAATTTAATCTAATATATATGTTACTATAATATACTATGCTATATATTATATTATGTACAGTGCTATACCATACTCTACCTCATATAATATATAACAGTGTAACATAATATAGTACAGCACATCACAAACTTGCTTCGCAATGTAAAATAATATAATATAAAATAATAGAAATAATATGATATAGTATAATATAATATTTTTTTGATAAATATAACATAACATAATATGATAAGAAGGGTATGATAATTACTATGGAGCAATTCTAAATACTTTCCGCACTCTCATTTTTTCTATGGAGGATGATATGCACACTATAGGCATCTAATACATCGGTTGGTATTGGCTAATTTAGAGTGAGTCAAGTTGTGCTCAAACTCAGGCCATCTCTTTTTTAACTGAGAGAGACTTGGACCAAATTCTGATGCCTTCCTTGTTCTTAAATTCTATTATGTTATATATTATATTTGGTTTTTTCTTTTGGTGGCCTTGCTATAGTGGTACTCCTTCGGATGACATAATTTAAAAGGCCACACTAAATTTAAGGGACCGTGCATAGACTTATAATTGTAGTCCAACGCGGTCTGCCACAATAATTTTTTTAATGAAATTTTCCACATCAACTTTGAAAGCGTGACAACAATAATTAATATCAAAGAACGACTCTCCAGACAGGCATCGTCGGAGTAAATTGCGGTCCTTTCCTTTGACCTGACCGGGTCCAATTCATTGCGCAAATCACGGGACCCTGAAGATTGTAAATGCAAAGATGTGAAAGTTAGTACTTGCTCACTACTGGCCTCGCAGAGCTTTCGTTGGAGTCTTAGAAGCAATAATCGGATCTCTAATTTGATCCATGGTAAGGCTGAAAGAATGGAAATATTGAATTAACATGAGGATGGATTAATAATCCAGAAATATCACCAACTCCAGAAAAGCTTCCATTACCGAATCTTGTATGGCAACCTCGACTTCCTAGAGGTGTCCATATGGTGTCCTATGAGTTTGGCTTCGGGCAAGTTCGGACAAGCGAGAGAACCTACGGTGGAAGACGGACTTAAAAAGTGGGAGCCACTGCAAGAAGCTTTAATTAGCGTTGATTTGACGTGTTCATGCCGTCCAGCCGTCGCATTCCACTGCGTACTACCTGAGAAATTTGCACATGTATGCTTCCAATCTTTAATTTGTACCGACATCAGTCACATGCATCGTCAAAAAAGTCATGCCGTCCAGCCCTCGCATTCCATTACGTGTTACTCGGGTAAATCTGCCTTCCGATAATCCAATTCATAGACTTGACGCTCTAGCCATCTGGTAGAGCAGACTAAATAATTAAATTGATGCCGGTTTAAACACTTCTAGATCTAGTCTTCCATATTCCACATCTGCTGTGCTCAATCATAGGATAAGGCCTTTTCCTTTTTTTGGGTATAACTTTGCCTCTCTTTGTTTATTTTTGATGGAAACTTTGCCTTTCTTTCTTAACCAGCTTCTATGACACATTATCTGATTATCTTGTACCATAGGGCCATTGAAATCATAGTGAGTATCCGAAAAATACATATAAAAAAAAATCATAATGACTATTTCTAGATCATAAGACTAATTACGTTTTGCTAATAAAAGGATCATTTCAGTAATTTTATAAAATTAATGGAATCAAAAATGGGGATAGTATGGTCCCAGCCATAAGGAACCTCCTACCCCTAGTTATCCCGATACCATGCATGGTATCGGGATCAGGTTTTCTCTCAATT
>KE505478.1:177466-190773 GCA_000441515.1 Elaeis oleifera
CTCTCAATTAAGCAGCAGCTGACAAATTATCCAAGAGAGAGAAAGATGCAATGGTGGGATTTGGACCAGCAGCTGACAGGTGGTGAAGCAGAGAATAACAGAGGAGACGAAAGCTCAGCAATATTTTAGATTATTTGATCCTTTTTAGTGGCCAAGTAATTAGGATTTGAGGTTGCTTTAAATTCCATCTAGCTACTCATCCCAGTTTAAATCAACCGATATCTTGGTCCATCTTCATTCCGGCCACCCACTGGGTTGCCTCAATAATATTCTTAAAAATTTTACCAAAAGAATATATATATATTCTCCGAAAAACCTTAGCGGTGAGTCAGACAAATATTAGCAAATCCCTGGGACCTCTAGCGTGTTCGAAATGTGCCTCCATTTAACGCCCAGAAGAATTGTCTTTGCCAATTCACCATTTTCTGAGCCTTATATATTTAGATATTGTTAATATCATGTGCTTCCTTTGGGATAGGTTCAGATGCATATGATATGTCTTCTTATCTCTGATGCTGGTTACTGAAGCAGCACCACTTGTTGGGTGGTTTTGCTACTTTTTCACTCGGTTATGCTAGTTAAAATTTCAGATCAGTCTGTTCTATTTTAACCTTATTGGTGATAAATTAACACTAATTTTGTTCGATTTTACAGCTTTAAAATTCTCGACGGCAGTCCCGGTAATATTTCTTTCAGCCATTAAGCATCATGTCTTCCCTGACAAGTGGACCTATTTTTATCACTCTCTCTGGCTGTTTTCTAGTGTCTTTTTTTGTTGATGAAGCGGGAGGCATAGACATCCGGCCTTTATTAAATAAAAGAGTTTGCAGAAACTATTTACAATGGATTTGTAACATAGGAAAAGACAAAAGAGCAATTAGAAGCCTTTTTTTTTTGGTAAATAATGAAGCATAAAGTTATAATTAAAAGAAACAAGTTCAGTGATACAGAACACCTGCTAAAACATCCAAAAGGAGCAAAGTATTAATTGTAGCTATATTTACAAGAACAAAGGTCCCAATCTGCATCCAACAGAGTGATTAGAAGTCTTTTACAAAAAGATGGTGGCCTGTAAGAACACCAGATAAACCACATTACAACAAATTAAATATTTTCAGAAACAGTTTTAAGGTGATCTATATCCTCGCCGTGCATATGCAAACACCCTGTACCCTTATGTGAGTCAGCCTTCTTCTGATTAAGGGAATCAATGTGGCCCAAGATGCGAGGTTGCTCCAAAGTTTCATATGAGGATCAAGCAACTTCAGTGAACACGGATCTTCCACCTTAACTGAATTTCTGCAAGGATTTCCTGAAAGGCACAGTAGACAGAAGTTGATTTCTTTAAAAATATTTAAGCATTTCACTTCTTTCGTTATTCCCAACAAACACTACAACAAAAATGATTTTTGATAGTAAATTGTTTGCGGCATTTTTTATTATATGCTGTCAGATTTTTTTTTTTATATTGAATTATAATAAAAATATCTCTATCTTCCAATAAATATTTTTGTATTCAAGGTGCTCCATTATAAATTCCACCGTAAACTTGTATTTTCTGGCACTATGGTACATAACTTGAAGTGCTGAAAACTAGAATTACTATTACGGTATTGAGCTAGTATATTGATCAATATTATCATAATTTATAGGATTTAGAAGATTACTATTGGATCTAAAATTGTTAATTTAATATAGAAGTTGGTTTGGCCACATCAATCTCATCAAATATATTATCATATATATATATATATATATATATATATATATATTCTTTGTCATTACGATAAATAGATAATTGGTATAATTGGGCATGTATTAAAGTACTAACAATAAAGGGGTGTTTGGTTGGGAGAAATGGGTGTCTGGAATCGGAATCGGAATCGGAATGGATGACTCCCATTCCAACCGTTTGGTTGGGAGGAGTCCCATTCTGATTTTGATTCCAGAGTGGAATGAAAATGGGTCAATCTATATAGAACTCAATCCCTACTCTCTTCTACGGATCCAATTTTCTATTTCAATTTCGATTTTGATTCCGATTTCGATTTCGATTCCGGTCACGAACCAAATATTTCGGAAGATTTGATCATTCCGATTTCGATTCCAAATCATTCCCATTCTCATCCTCATTTTGATTCCGCTTACAAACCAAACGCCGCCTAACAAAAATGGATAAAAAACACCGATCCCGCAAACAATTTCTCGGCGAAGTAACAGTCCGGTCTTTCGACCACTCAAAAAATCTAGCGTGGAAAGCCTCTTAGACTTTTCAAGCAATGGCTCTCTGAAACCCAGGGCAATGAAAGAATGAAATCAAATGCCATGCCTGATTTTAAAGGTTTCTGTGAAATGTGTTTTGTATAACATGCATCAAGCTCAGACGCCAGAAAAGACTGGGTCCTTCCAAGTTGCAAGATTCAAACACAGCCAACCCAGACAACATGCCAGTTGGGACTAGTCACACCTGTCGTCTTCAAATGTGAACGGAGTTTTCTGCAGCGCGACTTCTGCAGCAGTCTCCAAGTCATCCATCTCGAAGATGGGTGGCTCTCCATCTCTGCGATACATGACAGACCGACCATTATCCTCTTAAAATGACTAAATTTCCAACCAACAATTTGTTGACGATGTTGTGAATCCCATGTCTTCTACCACTTGAAAAAATCTAGCTTGGCAAACAATGGCTTCCTGCAACTCTAGATCTCTCCACATCCTAGCTGTCCTCATTCTGTTGTTATCTGTCTCGATCCCCGTTGCAAGCCCACTGTCTTTCAACTTCACTGGCGATGAATTGAAGAACTTAATCTTCTCTAACGACGCCTACTCTGACGGCAGGAACATCCACCTGACCGAGAACCAGGCGAATGCTCCCCTTAATGGTAGCTTTGGAAGCGCCACATATTCTAAAGCGGTGCCTCTCTGGGACGAAGCTTCGGGAATGCGTGCCAGTTTCACCACAAATTTCATACTCTCTATCAACGATTTAGGAAACCTGCAAATTCCGGTGGCTTGCCTTCTTCCTCTCCACCTTCCCTTTTGTCCAAGACGCATCGATGTCAGGTGGCGGAATGTTTGGACTATTTAAAGAAATGGCAGCGAAGCAGATAATAAGGTCGTGGCTGTCGAATTTGGTACCTTCTGGGACGCGGAATACGCGGATGCAAGGTTCAACCATATGGGCATCGCCATTTGCTCGATCGTTTCCAACTTCTCGACAGACTTGTATCCTAAAACCACAGGGACTGAACAATTCATTGCATCCGTTAGTTATAATGCTATTACTCAAAATTTGAGCGTCTTCCTTGGTGATGTTTCCATATCAGAGAGAAATTGGAGCCTGTTTTATGTTGTGGACTTGAGGAGATACCTGCCTGAGAATGTATCTATTGGTTTCTCAGCCGCCACCGGTAACCTTAGCGAGACGTATACCATCCATTCCTGGGATTTCAATTCCTCCAATTTTATTTCCCGACATCTTGCTCCCAGTCCTGCACCTAGTCCGAGTATTGGAAATTTTGAAGCCAAGCAAAAGGTAAGATGAGATTGGTTGTGAAGCTGGCTATTGGTATTGGGATCTTTCTGTGTGTGTTGGTTTAGTGTTGTTTGTAGTATGGCATAAGAGGGCTAGTGGAGGGATGGAAGAAGAAGAGGAGATGGCTCTTGAATTGTCCATCAATAATGCATTCAAGAGAGGTGGCGGCCCTAAGAAATTTCTTATGGTGCACTTGCGATTGCAACTAGAAATTTTGCTAAGGAGGCAAAGCTTGGGGAAGGAGGTTTTGGGGAGGTTTACAAGGGAGTGTTGCATGATACGAAGCAAGAAGTGGCAATCAAAAGGATTTCTAGAAACTCTAGGCAAGGGAAGAAGGAGTACATCTCGGAAGTCACGATTATAAGCCGGCTGAGGCATCGCAATCTTGTCCAACTCATTGGCTATTGCCATGAAAGAGGTGATTGTTACTTGTCTATGAGTACATGCCTAACAAAAGCCTTGATTACCATCTATACAGCGACGAGAGATTGCTGACATGGCCGCAGAGGTACGAGATCGCATTCGGCTTGGCCTCGGCACTACTCTATCTTCACGAAGAGTGGGAGCAGTGCGTGGTCCATAGAGATGTCAAGCCAAGCAACGTGATGCTGGATTCAGGGTTCCAAGCTAAGCTTGGTGATTTTGGGCTCGCAAGGCTTGTGGATCATGACGCTAACATGCACACAACAGATGCGGCTGGGACCAGGGGATACATCGCACCTGAATATGCCACTACAGGTAAGTAATATTATAATTCTAGCTGCATTTGAATGCTCTTTGAATGAATGGTTTCTGATGAAAATTATAGAAAGAGATGTTTATTGTGCTCATAGAGTTGAATTGCTGATTGTGGCTGGTCCTAGACATAAGAAAATGGCTCTTTGAGCCCATGGCAGCCTTGTGGTCTAGGCCTCGCTACCATGTGTAAGGTCCATTATAAGATAGACCACTCACTGCAATCTCAATTTTATCAATAGCCAGGCCTGATTTTAGCGTGCAAACAACCCAATAGTCTAATTTGCAGAGTATTTTATCGTTAATTTTTTCTCCCTATTGTATTTGAAGAAAACAAAAACACCTCTGTCTTGCATGATAGGAAGTTAAATTCAGCTGAAGTCTTTTGCTCTAACTGATGTTCATCAGGCATAGATGATTTCCTATCCACAAATTTGTGCCCAAAAAAATTAGGTTAAATTTTCCTCAGTCAAGCTTGTGTAACCCAACAATCAATTGGTCCAGCCTATACAAAAGGCTATGGATTGCTCAGACCGAATATCCACCCCGGAGGCTTACTCCATCACCCATTGTACCCAAGAGTAAACCCAAGCTAGCTTGGCTCAATATGAACACAAACATGACAATGTCAAGCCTGGGTCATGGTTGACTTGTTTAGTAGGGTCTACATTGTTTCAATTAACTTGAAATTAACGATGATAAATATAAATTAATTTTTGCTAATTGGAATGCATCATACTTTTTTACAGGGAAAGCTAGCAAAGAATCAGATGTATACAGCTTTGGAGTTGTTATACTAGAAATTGCATGTGGTAGAAAATCAATTGATTTAAAGAGGAGGAAGACAGGGTGAATTTGGTAGAGTGGGTTTGGGAGCTTTATGGCAAGAACATGTGTTTAACAGCAGTGGATAAAAGATTAAAGATGGAATTCGATGAGAGACAAATGGTGCGCTTCATGATTGTAGGGTTATGGTGTATCCATCCAGATTATAATTTGAGACCGTCTATAAGACAAGCAATTAATGTTCTCAAATTTGACGCTCCACTACCTGATCTACCATCAAAGATGCCTGTAGCAATGTATTTATCTCCCATGGATACTCCTAACTTAATCCTAGCATCATCATTATCTAGGAGGCTTTCAATTAACTCTAAAGTTCCAACTCAAACATGAGCAGGAGTTATTTTGAGTAAGAAATTGCAATAAGTTTTAAAGATTGAGCTTTCTTTGTATAAAGTTTGATATGTTATCTATTGAACTTGCAATTTAGTCTTATATGTTTATCATGTTACATGCAAACAAAATTGCTTCTCAATTGTATCACTTGCCTGTCCCAATGACTGTCTATGGCTATCCACTGGTAAAGCAATCATTATTCTTAACAATCAATTTCCTAATTTTCTGATGCCTTTTTACCAACTTGGTGCTTAAGATGCTTGTAGCTAGCATTATCTTTTGTCATCTTTAACACTGTTGGTAGTGCTTCATGCGGTAAGCGCTCCGAGCTCTATAATGTTAAATTAATCAATCATGTTAATGAACTAACTTAGTTGTGGATATTGGCATTCTATCATGCACTTTATGTCATGTTATTTATGATAAAATTAGTTATGCATTGGATGCTTCTTTTCTCTAAAAATACACTATACATATATTTCTATAATATATTCTATTATTGATAATTGATTGGTTAAATCTTTTGCCCAACATGTAGTTTCTAGAGGTATATTACACGCTAAATTTTAAACTTTAAAGCTCAAGAATCAATAAAGACCATCCAAATTTAGATTTTTACATAATTATTCATCATTTGTGCTATTCAAAATACTTAAAAATAAAAAATAAAAAATAAAACAAGTTTCGATGATTTTCTGTTCATACATAAAATGGTTTTAAAATGTTTAATAAGAAAAAAAGGACGGAAAGTGCATGATATATTAATTAGGCTAGTTTGCCAAAATACAAGATAGCACATATGAATTAAAAATCTATACCATGATCAAAATTATTTAATAATTAATTGTTGCAAATTGATTACATGATCCGTATCATTATCATAATTTTATGCAGTTGAAAATATCTACAAAATAAAAATCATATATTCTGGTAGTTAAGTAAAGATTTTCATATGCATATATCATTCCATTCTCTTAATGAAAGTAATTAGATGGTCACTTAATTCTTACTTCAATAAGGAAAAGATGCATGGGTCATAATCAAGGGTGTGGATTATCTGAAGTGGTCCAATCCACTTAGCACCTTCTTAATGCATATTTTGGAGAAACTAATATAATTTTGATTTCTAAGCATTTATAGCGGGGTAAATCAAGATCAATTATACTGATATCTAATTTGTATGATTTGTTATTGATTCTGGATTATCCAAGTGTGGATCATTTCGCTCACTAAATGGCATCTGATTCGATTAAGACTTCTATTCTTCTGAGTTCTGCGATTTTGAAATCTTCTGCACTTAAAATGCACCACTTCATAATTTAAACTCTCGGGCCAACTTGAAGGTCAGAAATGGTATAACAAGGTCTCAGCTAAGATGGCATATCACTTGACATTGTAACAAGCAAGTTGGCCATTTTGTTGATGCATCGAAATGCAGTGCTAGGAAATTATGCATAAAGCCACTCAGAAAGCTGCATCTATTATTTGTCCTTTTAACCTCAATTCAGTTATAGTGCTACAGAATTAGATTGACCAGACTTTTAATTTGAGAATGTTGTAGAGTGCAGTCGAGTAGGATGTAACAACACTAGTTAGCTATAAATCGTACAAACAGCCATTAGTGCTGATGATCACCTATAATTTAACAAAAGCCTCCTCGCTCATCTTGGAATATTGGGATCATGTTTTGAAGGCTTCCTCCTGTGCAAGCTAGCGGTTAAAAGCTAATGTAGACTGGCGAGTCATGATGAGATTTGCTAAGCTGTATGCTATCATATCTTTTTTCAATTTTCTTTAATGACCATACCTCAGCTAATACCCTATATAAGCATTGATTCCCTTGCCTTTCAATTCGATCAGCCACCAATGTAAGTACCTTAAAGAGCATGGCTCTGCAACTCTGTATCTCCCTTCCGTTTGTCCATCTCTTCGTGCCCCTCTTTCACTTCTTTTGCATAGGAATCCCCCTGCAAGCCTGCTCTCTATCAACTTTTCTAGTTTAATGGGAACACCCAAGGCATTATCTGTCAATTGGTGGTGCCTTACCAAGAACTAGATCAACTGCTCCACTTAGATCTGATCACAGGCCAGGAGGCTGGGTTATCCCAGCCCAAAATTTAGTGGGCTTGGGCAACAATGTTGACCCAATCTAAAAAGGTAGGTCAAGGCTGCAAAGATTAAAAATAGCCCAGCCAAGATTATATAGTGTGCGCGCGCACGTGTGTGTGTGTATATATATTATATATGGAGGTAGACTAGGCTCCGATCGACCAGATTCCAGCTCCCATCCGATTGGATCCCTCTTCGTTGGATCGACGCGTATCTCAGAGCTTTTTTTATAAGCTAATGAAGGAGTTCGGAGGACGTTAGCTGAACTGGTGTGTTTTAAAAAAAAACAGTATTTAATAGGATGCGATGTGATGTAAGGCCAATGCGACCATCATAGTCTCCTCCGCCGCCGACTTCTAGTAACCCCCCACCTGTCTCCTCTCTTCTTCTCTCTCTCCCCACCCACAGCCACCGTCTTCCAATAACCCACCCCCCACCCACACCTCCTCTCTTCTTTTCTTTCTTCCCTCACCCAGGGTTGTGGTCTTTCAGTAACTCCCCACCTGCACCTCCTCTCTTCTTCTCTCTCTCTCATAGTCACGATCTCATCTCCTCTTGAGTCAAGTTTCCCACCCCGCAGAGTGGCCTAACCTCGGGATCTATCGACTCGCCGCCGAAATGAAGGAGATGTATGGTTCAAAAATTGAGTGATCCTAGGTCCACTCACGATAAACAATAAAGAGGATAAACATTAAATCCTGCAAAAATAAACACAAACTATTGAAAGATAAACACAAATTCTAAATAATAAATAGAAACTATGAATAATAAACACAAACTCTGTGCAGATAAATAGAAATTATGAATAATAAATATAAATTTTGTGCTGATAAATAGAAATTTTTCACGATAAACACAAATTCGAGGTTCAAAAGTTAAGTAATCTTAGGGTCCATTCACGATAAACAATAACAAGAGAGGAAGAGAGGGAGGATAAACATTAAGTCTTGCGAAAATAAATACAAACTATCGAAGAATAAATACAAACTTCAAATAATAAATAGAAACTGTGAATAATAAATACAAACTCTGTACAGATAAACAAAATTATGAATAATAAATATAAACTCGATGCTGATAAATAAAATTTTCAAGATAAACACAAACTCGAATTGGGCTCCGATTAGAGTTTGTATTTATTATTTAGAGTTTGCACTTATGTTTTAATAGTTTATATTTATTTTCACGGGACTTAGTATTTATCTTCTTTCTTCTCTTATTATTTATCATGGTGGACTAGGACCACATGATGAGTTTATGTTTATCCTGAGAATTTCTATTTATTGATATAAAGTTTGTATTTATTATTCGTAGTTTCTGTTTATTATTCGAAGTTTATGTTTATTATTTATAGTTTCTATTTATTATTTAAAATTTATGTTTATCTTCAAATAGTTTGTATTTATTTAGATAGAACTTAGTATTTATCATCCTCTCTTATATTTTATCTTAGATGGATATTGGATCACTCAACTTTTGAACTCTGAGTTTATGTTTATCCTAGGAAGTTTCTGTTTATCAGTGCAAAGTTTGTATTTATTATTTATAGTTTCTATTTATTTACATAAAGATCCGAATTATGATCCAATCCGAAGAGTCCATGTTGCGATCCTAATGAAATTTTTTGTGAGATCTGTGATGGTAATAGAGGGCATGTTGCCCCTCACGATATGGATCAGTATAAATATTATATTTATCTTAAAAAATTTTATATATCAAATTTTTTGCTCACAAACTGCTGTCATTTATTGTTATCTCTTCACCATGATGGATTCCAAAGCAGAGCTATGCATGGACGACCTAAAGTAGATTGGATTTGCATAAAGAAAGATTATCCTTCTTTCACATGAAAAATACAACCTTAAAGCTGAAGGTGCAGCTGAAGGAGCCTTCAACCTTTCTGAAGGTTTTTTTATCTCCACAGAACAAAGGACACACGTCCTCTTCTTCCTTCTTCTTCATTCATGAAATAGAGTTAATAAATCAATAAAATTTAAGCCTACATGAAAGCGCCTTCAGATGCTTATAGACACCTATAATTTTCATTTAGGCATCTATAATTTCTATGTAGGCACCTATTGTAGGCACCTATAATTCTCATGTAAGTGCCTACATGTAAACTGTAGGACATGTGAATTATAGGCGCCTATAATTCACATGTAGACGCCTACAATTAGTTGTAGGCACCTACAATTTACATGTAGGTGCCTACATGGGAATTGTAGGCACCTATAATTCTCATGTAGGTGCCTACATGCGATGAAGGCACCTTCATGCTTCATTTTAGGTTCGTCTATCAATCTCTCTGATTTTAGATTTAAATTTTATTGATTTATTATCTCTGTTCCATGAATGAAGAAGCCGTGAATGAAGAAGAAGGAAGAAGAGGTCCTCTAGTCTGTGGAGACAAAAAAAATTCAAGAAAGCTGAAGGTGCTTTCAGCCTTCATGAACCCTTACGCTAAAGGCACCTTCATGGTTGATGAAGGCATCTTCATGGTTGATGAAGGTGCCTACATTTCATGGAAGGCACCTTCCTTCCAAGTCCATATCGTGGGACAAAGGACCTGCATCCTCTTCTCCCTCCTTCATTTACGACTTCTTCATTGACAAAATATGGTTAATAAATCAATAAAATTTAAGCTTAAAATCGGAGAGATCGACGAAGAAACCTAAAATGAAGCATGAAGGCACCTTCAGATACTTTCATGTAGGCACTTGAAGGTGCCTTCATCGCATATAGGTGCCTACATGAGAATTGTAGACCATAATTTTTATATAGGTGCCTACATATGAATTGCAGGCGCCTATAATTCACATATAGGCATCTACAATTGAACTGTAGGCACTTACAATTCAATTATAGGCGCCTATATGTGAATTGTAGGTGCCTATATGAAAATTATAGGTACCTACAATTGAGTTGTAGGTACTTAGATGTGAATTATAGGTAACGCCTACATGAAAATTGTTGGTGCCTATAGGTGCTTGAAGGCGTCTTCATGCAGGCTTAAATTTATTGATTTATTAACCTTGTTCTATGAATAAAGAAGGAGGAAGAAGAGGATGTGGGTCCTCTATTCTGTGAAGAAAAAAAATCTTCAGAAAGGTACCTTCATGCATGACGGTAGGCACCTACTTCTTGATTGTAGGTGCCTACAATCAAGATGTAAGTGCTTACAATCATATATGAAGGTACCTTCCTGAAAATTTTTTCTATAACCTACGTTCTCTTCTTCCTGCTTCATTCACAGAATAGGGGCTAATAAATCAATAAAATTTAAACATAAAATTAATGAATAGAGGTTAATAAATCAACAAGATTTAAATCTAAAATCAGAGAGATTATCAAAGGAACCTGAAATGAAGGCACCTACATAGAGCATGTAGGCGCCTATATGCTCCATGTAGGCGCCTAGAGCATGTAGGCGCCTACATGCTTCATGTAGGTATCTTCATTTTAGGTTCCTTGGATAATTTTTTTGATTTTGGATTTAAATTTTGTTGATTTATTAACTTTTGTTCTATGAACGGAGGAAGAAGAGGATGCGAATCTCCTATTCCATAAAGAAAAAAAAATCTTCAAGAAGGCTGAAAGCATCTTCAGCCTTCTGAAGGTGCCTTCATAAAGGCAGATGAAGATTGTATTTTTCATGTAAAGAAAGATAACCTTCTTTATGCGAATCTAATCCACTTTAGGTCGCTCATGTATAGCTTTAAAAGCTATCTGGAATCCATCATGGTGACTAGATAACAATAGATGATAGCAGTTTGGGGGTAAGAAAGCTCCTTCATAACAGCGGATCACTTCGGACCGATAACAAAATTATGAATAATAAAGTATTGATAATAATTTTTTTTAGATAAATATAATATTTATATTAATCTGTGCTCTCTGCTACCACCACAAACCTCACAAAAAATTTCATTAGGGTCACAATGTGGGCTCTGCAGATTGGATCATAATTCGAATCTTTATGTAGATAAACAGAAACTGTAAATAATAAACACAAACTCTATATTAATAAATAGAAACTTTTCAAGATAAACACAAAGTTGGGGTTCAAAAGTTAAGTGATCCAATGATTCACCTAGAATAAACAGAAGAGAGAGGATAATAAACACTAAATCCTATCCCAAATAAATACAAACTATCAGAAGATAAATACAAACATCAAGTAATAAACAAAAACTGTGAGTAATAAATATAAACTTTGAATAATAAATACAAACTATAAATAATAAATACAAACAACAAATAATAAACACAAACTTTGAAAATAAATAGAAACTATGAATAATAAATATAAATTCTATGTCAATAAATAAAAACTCTTCAAGATAAACACAAACTTATCGAGTGATCCTAAGGTCCACTATGATAAATAATAAAAGAGGATAAATACTAAGTCTTATGAAAATAATACAAATTATTGAAGGATGAATATAAACTTCAAATAATAAATACAAACTCGAAATAATAAATACAAACTCCAATCAAAGCCCAATCAGAGTTTGTATTTATTATTCATAATTTTGTTTATTATTGGAAGTTTATATTTATCTTCTAATAGTTTATGTTTATTTGAGTAAGACTTAGTATTTATCATCTGATTTGTATTTTATCCTGGATGGATCATTGGATCACTCAACTTTTGAATCCTGAGTTTGTATTTATCCTAAAAAATTTATTTATCTACATAAGATTTGTATTTACTATTCGAAGTTTTTGTTTATTATTTGAAGTTTATATTTATTTCTCGATAGTTTATGTTTATTTCTGCAGCACTTAGTATTTATCCTTCTTGTTGTTTATCATTTGTTTATCGTTGGTGGATCCTAGGATCACTCAACTTTTGAATCTCGAATTTATATTTATTTATCGACACAGAATTTACATTTATTATTCACAATTTTTATTTATTTACATAAAATTTGTGCTTATTTGTAGTGTATTAGTGTTTATTATTCATAATTTCTGTTTATATTTATTTACTAGGAATTAGAAGAAGGAATGACGGTTGCTGCTGATCTAAGCAATCTGCGGCATTTGGATCCAGTCCCATGAAGGCATCGATGAAGGTGCCTTCATGGTGAATAAAGACACCTTCGTCAACTATGAAGGCACCTTCAACATAAAGATTCGATTGTGTTGCATCACAGTCGCATCTCTCTTTTTTATTTTTTAACACGTCAGATCAGCTAACGGGCGAGAGAAGTACTGTTAAGGATTCATATAAAAATATTCACTAATGATCGATGGGGGGTTTGGAGGAGAGGAGATGGTAGCTGTGGGATAGAGAACTCGGCTTGGGAGAAAATGAGATGACGACTGCAGGAAAGAAAGAAAAGAGGAGGTGCAGGTGGGGGGTTACTAGAAGATGATGGCCACGGATAGGGGGAGAGAGAGAAGAGAGGAGGCGCAAGGTGGGGGGGGGGGTTATCGAAAGACAAAGGCTGTGGGTGGGCGGGGAGAGAGAGAAGAAGAGAGGAGATTGATGGGGGGTTACCAGAAGATGACAGTGGAGGAAACGATGATGGTCATGCATGCTGGTCTTACATCACGTTGCATCCTATTGAATGCTACTTTTTTTTTAACACGCCAGCTCAGCTAACGCCCTTCGAGCTCCTCCATTGGCTTATAAAAAAAGACTTTGAGATGTGCGCCGATCCAATATAGGGATATCTGACCGGATGGGAGTTGGGATCCGGTCGAGTGGAGCCTAGTCTACTTATATATATATATATAT
>KE505478.1:195459-206495 GCA_000441515.1 Elaeis oleifera
ATATATATATATATATATATAAAAGCAAATTCGTACCAATTTAAGTTCCAGCCAAAAACTATTAGCCTACATTTGAGATCTCTATCGAAATTGGACCAGGTTCAATGTTAGCTAAGCAAAGTTGAACTCAGTAGTGAATACTAAATGGGCCCATAGCCAACATAAACATGGTCTTGGTTAATAAGGGCAAGTGGTCTAAATCACTGGACACCTTTACTCATCACAATCAATTAGATTTAGATAATCCGAAGCCAAACACGACATTTAGGAGAGATTTAACTTGCCTTCTTAGGTCTTTATTTCTATCACGGATCTGACCACATCTGGACAGCTTACATTCTAATCAGATACTTGCGATGAATCAACTTCACTACTTGAGCTATGTGTGACTTGGTCTTGCCATGACTTTGAAGGCCTACTCGAACATCCTGAAATGTGGACAATGGAAACACCATATGAAGGGTTCAAGCCTAGAATCTGTTGATGTTCGCCACATGAGCATCGACAAAATTACAAATCATTTTAGAGGGTGTTTGGTTCGCAATCGGAATCAAAATAGAAATGAGAATTGGAATGATTTGGAATCGGAATCGGAATGGTCAAATCCCCTAAAGTGTTTGGTCCGTGACCGGAATCGGAATCGGAATCAGAATCAAAATTGAAATAAAAATTAAATTCATAGAGGAGAATAGAGATTGAGTTCTATATAGATTGAGCCATTCTCATTCTACTCTGAAATTGGAATCGGAATGAGACTCCTTCCAACCAAACGGTTGGAATGGGAGTCACCCATTTCAATTCTGATTTCAGACCTCGACTCCCCCAATCAAACATCCCTTAGTTTATTGAGTAGTGCGTTAAATACGGGGGAACTCTGCTCATGCATATGCTTATAAGTTATCAAAAGCATCAAAAGATAAAGATTTATCCTTTTAACTCTTTAGACAAAATAAGCAATTATAAGTATAAATTTATTTATACTAATGAAGATGCATTATGCCTTCTAATAGGAAGACCTACAAATAAGCAGTCATCTAATTGCTTTTGGTAGAAAGCAATACACCTAATTGAATTTGTACAGCACATTTGAGAAGAGTAAGGAAAGGAGAGTGCTTCATTGTTGTGGACAAAAGGCCATAAAGGTGTACAACCATATACAGTGAGATGCATTTCTTGATCAATCTGGGATCATTCTGTGCCAATCCTAAAGACAATGAAAGACGGACCATGAGAATTTGGTCCTTGCGGTCCACGGTGGACCAGCGAGCATTTCTTGCATCTCACATGTGGATGCATGCAATCTAATGGCCGAAGTCACTGCCGATGAAGATCCAATGGCCCAGAGCAGCAGAGCGCATGATCAGGATGTTCGAACACGATCAGAGGCTAGATCATGCATGATCGGATGGCTGAGAAGGCTTGTGGCATGGATCAGATGATGGCTGAGCTTCTAAAATTTGATCAGAAGTAGGATTCTGAAGTTGCTTCGGTTTTAGACCTATAACAGTCCAGTGATGGCCTGAGGAGAAAGAAGCTGAGACAAGGCACACGGCAGACGTCTCAGTAGGAGGTTTGAGAGGCCGTGCAACGGAAGGAGACCTTGGCAGTCACCAAGAAGAGTTCAGCAAGCACCGAGAGTGAGCAGCCCGCAGAGTAGATGCAGGTAAAGCATCAAGGATAGAGCACAGCATCAGACAGAGTGAGACAATGACCATGTGAGTGGCCATGAAGGCATGATCTAGTGGTTTACTTCACAGAAAGCATCCAGAAGTGTCGAGCATCTTGATATTAGCAGGCCTGTCAGAGAGTCTCCTTGAGAAATTTTTAGAGAGCTTTTGTAAGAGTAGCTTCTAATTGAGAGAGGTTTGTGTATAAGAGTTGAGAGTATGACGATCTCCTTTTGTACTTGTTTCTTCTTTCATAGTGAAGCTTGCATGCCTCGTGAAAGTAATACTTGGGCTATTTCATATACTTGATTGTGTGTCTCTATTTTATTTCTTCTTTCTTCCTATCATAATGGGTGGTATAGGATTCACAACAAGTGATATCAGAGCAAGTGATATCACAATAATTGGCATCAGAGCCGGATGGTATTAGAGCACATGTTGCGATGATGGTAATCAAGATTGAAGATAGAAAAGACAGGCACAATCAGTATGGAGATCAACCATGAAGGGTTTATTGATACTCTCTTATGCAAGGAGGAGCCATCTACATAGACTATGCCAACAGAAGCCCAGTGTGAGGTGGAGCTCCAGGTGGAGATAGATCAGATACGAGATGGGAGACTCGGGAGGATGATAAGTGATGATACGAGGAGGTTATCCCGAGAAAGTCTCGGGTCAGAGGATATGATGGATATAGGATCAAGTGGTCTAGTTCGACTCTCATATTTGTCCATCCATTACTAGCAGGCATTTGCCCCAAAGTATGGGGGCGAGAAGATCTAGAAGTTCTCAAAGTCAGGTGAAGATCGAATATCGAGTTGAGATGGAGATTGTTAAAAAAAATATCTTGAATTCGATCCATAGGAGTAAAATTCAGTTGCAGAGAAGTCCATCTTGAAGAGCATGTCGTGAGGAGTTCGGAGACGTGGAGCAGTGGGACCTGTAGCATGCAGGCCAGAAGGGAGGAAAGATGGTCCAGCAGCTAGGCCCTATTGGAGCAACTTTTTTAGGTTGTGGACGTCAGGAAATACCTAGGATCAGATCGTGGAGGTCCTTGAAGGCCAGCAACACAGCAACACAGAAACAACCTTCAAGATTTTAGCAGCCTTGTAAATTTTGTCGGCAGAATTTTCTTCTTCGATTAAAATATTTTCTCTTTCAGATCTGAAATCTTCTTTTGGGATCTAAAAGCACCCTTAATGAGGCCTCCAAAAGTAAAATTGGGGTGTGAAACTTCTCTTGGGCGGCCAAGAGGGGTGCACAAAAAAGAGCTTGCACAAAGAAGGGCATTAGAAATCCTAGCGCCTCCTTTCTTCCTTTTGGAATTGGCGGCCAAGAACCTTAAGGTTCTTGCTGCTAGAACATGGAGAAGACCAGAGAGAGAGGAAGAAAGAGAAAGAAAGTTAGAAAAAAATAATTTGTATTCATTCGCTTCATCGAGATAGAATACAGTGTATCTTTATGTGCAAGGTCAATGTGATCCAACCCAAAGACTCCTCAGGCTAACTCAATATAAGATTGCGCTTATCCAAGCCCATATACACCCATGATTTGATCCAATCTCATAATCTTAAGCTCAAACCTAGTTTAAAATAAGTTAGCTCCTCAAGATCCAAAATCTCTGAACCGTAAGATCTGAAAGGTTGACAGCTTTTCGTCCTAAGACCTAAATTAGCCCTAGAAATCTCATATCCACTTCACGGACTTGAGACCTTGATCTTAGCCTTGGTCTCCTGAGCCTTAGGAGCACCATATAAGGCCCAACAATCTCTACCTTGATGCCCCAAGGCCTTAACAAACTCCATCCTATCCATCAAGTACATCAGTGTCATATATTTTCGAAAGCTATCCCATGAAAGTACCTTCATCAGTGCATCCATTAAATTCTCCTTGGTGTGGACCTTCACCAGCCCCACCTCATTTCTTCTACAAGCTCACTGATCCGATGATACTTGATATCGATGTGCTTCATCTGTGTATAGTAGATAGAGTTCTGTGCAAGTAATAGTATACTCTGACTATCACAGTGCACCCTGACGACCTCTTGTATGAGGCCCATCTCCAATACTAAGCCCTTCAATCAAAAGGCCTCCTTTGTTGGAATTTGAAATTTGGGGCATGCATGTGTGTTTCAAAAAATTTTTTAAACACCATAGTAGAATAGAAGATTAAAGTACTTTTAATCTATATCATACATGCATAAAACATAAATCACTAGGATCTAGTTCATATGCTGAAATTGAACATATGCTGAAATTTAACATGTGATTGAATCACATACTTTATTCGCGATTCATTTCTTCAAATCTAGATTTGAAAGAAAAAATTTTCTCTTAGCCGTGCAAATGCTCGGCCTCTATGGATATCCACTCAGAATCAGCCTGGAACAGCCCTCTTCAAATTGATTTTTCTTCTCCAAGAAAATCAATTTACTGCATCTGAACGAAATCTGGATCGCGATCAACTCTTGATCTCTTTCTTTGATCTTCTTCTTTTCTTCTTCTCTTATCTTTCTACCCTTGCTTGTGTTTCTACCAAGGACCAAAAACCAGCACTAAGGTGGATGCCCAATAGCCTTGGGTGTGGAAGGAATAGGGATGCCCAATAATAAGGATGTGTGGACATCCAAGGGAGAAGAGAAAGGGAAGAGAAGAGAGGGCATGGGGGCTCTCCTTTGTGGTGTGGGGCTTGCTGCTTGAAATGCCTAGAGATCTTAGAAGAGATCCCTTTAAATAGGCATAAGGATTAAATTCTATTCAATCACATAATACAAGTCCTACTTGCATTAGGTTTCCTAATAATTTAAGTTATCTAACTTCCTTTAGGAACCTATTGGGTGCCAACTCTTGGAGCTCTTGTACCTACTTAAACACATCCCAAAGTGCACCCAAGGGATGCCCCAATAGAGATCCACATGTCCTCTAATCATGGGACGTGCCCAACTTGATCAAATCAAGTGGCTTCCCAAAATAACTATCAAGAAAATAAATTAAAGACTTGCACTCTTAATTCAATTGATACAAAATCTTAGGCACCAACGATTGGAGCTCAATGAATCTAATTCATTTAGATTATTAGCAGATAATTAAATTTGAATTATTTATCAAATAAAAATTCAAATATAAAAAAAATTAGGTCCAACCATGTGCTAGCAAAGTTACCTTGAACCCAATCAGATTTCTCTAAACCCAATTAACACTTCATAAGCTCAATTGCTTATTTCAGACCTAATCTCTTTGTTGTGTGACCACATAGGTTCAATTCTATCTAATAGTGGGATATATAATGATCTTTATCAAAGCATCATTAAACTTTTTTTAATGGGTGAGAACAATTTCACTCTAACTCATCAAGGATTGTTGATTCAGAACAACCCTAATAAGTACTCTTAATCCATCAGTGACACCTAGCAATATATAGTGGTAACCTAGTAGAACTGAAAAGAATCTCTAGGTGTAGTTAATGTGATATTGATTTCCTCTATCATGAGTTCCGACTAGATGGCAGATCATGGATAAATCGTCAAACCTCAATATCAGTCATATAATAGATTCGATCAGCTCAAATCTAAATGTGATCCCTATGAAAATTTTTTTTATCAATCACACTGCTGTGGCCACAGACTCTCAGACTTAATCTCTCAAATTTCATAGGATTACTTCTCTCTATCAAGATCGATAAATTTCATCTTAATACACATCCTACTCCTACAGTGGATCAACTGTCGCCAACATCCACTACAATGGCTTATTGAGATCAATGTTTATGTGTCAATCAAACTCTAATAATCTCACTGCGAACAGTAGTACCATCTGAGGTAAAAAGATCATTCACACAACTACAGCATCGAGAAAGTCACTAACGATCGAATAGAAATCCAAATGATCTCTCGTATGGTCACGCTCAGTACTAGTTGTTCTCTAACAACCATCCATACTTATTGCTCAGTATCTCTACATTATAGGCTAGAGACTCATCTATCCCGAAGGAAGCGATCTGTGCGTCAGTCTATCTGGATGGATCACCATTCTCATGATGATCCTATGATCAGAGCATTTAGGAATTAAATACATGTTTCTAATTCTCAACATCTTGAGAATATGTATCGAAAATTTTATGAATGATTCAAAGACACGTTACACTTGAATAAAAATAAATTTATCTTTTATTAATCATATCAATATATTAAGTATAAAATTATATCCTAAATTTATTACAGTGTGTTAGCCATATTAGCTTTTAGGACATACATCTAACAATCTCCCACTAAGACTAAAGCCAATTGGCCATTAATCTAAGTTCCATCTTCTCAAGGTGGATTTTATTTCGGTTGTCTCAATTGCTTTGTTAGTGGGTGTGCTACGTTATCCACAAAATCTACTCTTCGGATCTCTACATGTTCTTTTTGAGGTAGTCGCGTATGATACGATACGTCGCTCGATGCGCTTTGATTTCTGATGAGATCTCGACTTTTATCAAGTACTATGGCTTCATTGTTATCACAGTTAAGTAGTATGGCATCCGATGTCATAATTCCAAGTTCGTGATGAACTTCTTGAACTAGAAGCCTTCCTTTGTAGCATCCGAAGTAGCGACATACTCAGCCTCTGTGATCGAATCTGCTATGATGGGTTGCTTGAACTCTTCCAGCTAACTGTATCACTATTACAAACGAACACATATCCTCACATAGACTTTCCATCATCAAGATCAGACATAAAGTCTAAGTCAGTGTACCCCTCGACTTCCAACTTTAAACCTCCTCCAAAGATCAAGAATAAATTCTTAGTTCTTCTCAAGTACTTAAAGATATTCTTCACAGCTATCCAGTGCTCCTCACCTGAATTCGACTGATACTTGCTTGTGACACTCATAGCAAGGGCAATATCAGATCGAGTACACAGCATGGTATACATAAGGCTCCCTGTGACAGAGGCATAAGAAATCCTATTCATAGTTGAATCTTCTCAGATGTGGTCGGACACATCGTCTTGAAAAGATTAATACCATGCCTAAGAGGTAAGAGTCTTTTTTAGAATTTTTCATACTGAACCTCTTCAGGACTTTCTCTATGTACAGCTTTTGTGGTAGGCTAGCTTTTAAATCTATCCCTATAGACTTTTATTCCAAAAATATAGTATGCTTTCCCTAGGTCTTTCAAGAAAAATTTTTTGCACAATCATCTTTTAACCGTGGTCAGCATGGGAATATCATTCCCAATGAGGAGAAAATCATCCACGTACAATATGAAGAAGGTAATTGCACTCCCACTGATCCTTTTGTGTACACAAAATTTTTCTTCATTTTTTATGAAACTAAATGATTTGATCGTTTCATCAAAATGATGATTTCAAATTCGAAAAGTTTACTTCAATCCGTATATGGATCTTTGCAGCTTGCAGACTCTGTGATCACCATCATTAGATGTGAAACCCATAGATTGCTCCCTATAGATATTTTTCTCAAGATATCCATTTAGAAAGCAGTTTTCACATCTATCTATCAGATTTCATAATTACAGTAAGCTGCAATAGCAAGCAGAGTACGGATGGATTTCAGCATGGCTACAGACGAGAAGATTTTCTGATAGTCAATGCCCTCGCACTGACTATAACCTTTAACCACAAGCCTAGTTTTATAGGTCTCTACCTTATCAATGGTATCTATTTTCTTTGTAGATTCATTTACACCTAATGGGTACAATACCCTCAGATAGATTCACTAAGGTCTACACTTGGTTCGAGTGCATTGAGTCAATTTCTGACTTCATTGCATCTAACCATTTCTCAGAATCAATATTAGACATCATCTCGTCAAAAGTATTTAGATCATCACTATGGCCCTTATCTTCCATAAGGAATATTCTTTACTTCCTCCGTAAGCATACTTATGTACCTTTTAGAGGTTGGGAGACCCTGCTAGATCTACGAGGTAGTAGAGGAACATCAACTACTGGCTCATAAATAATGGATTTCTGAGGATCTACAGCTCTTTGCTCTTCAGAGACCTTCTCCTCGAGCTTAACTAATCTCCCACTACCACCATCCTAGATAAACTATTTTTTAAGAATATGGTGTTCCGACTCACAATCATATTATGGTCTTGTGAAAAGTAGAAGTAGTATCTAATTGATTCTTTTGGATAACCTATAAAATGAGCTATAATAAATCTATCCTCTAATTTATCCGCCATCTGTCTCTTGACATAGGCTGGATATCCCCAAGTCTTAAGATAATCTAGGCTCGAGTTCTTACTGAACCATATCTCATATGGTGTGGTAGGAATAGACTTTGATGGAACCCTATTCAACAGATGAATGACAGTTAACAAAACATATCCCCAAAAATATAAGGATAGATCAGTGAAACTCATCATGGATCTGACCATATCCAATAGGATTCTATTCCTCCTTTCGGATACTCCATTAAGCTGAGGTGTTCCAAGAGGAATCCATTAAGAGACTATGCCGTTATCCTTAAGATATCCTAAAATTTTGACTGAGATATTCACTTCCTCGATAAAATTGAAGAATCTTAATGGGCTTACCTGTTTGCTTTTTACTTCATATCTAAATTTTTGAACTTTTTAAAGACTTTAGACTTGTGTTTCGTTAGATATACATACCCATATCTAGATAGATCATCGATAAAGATAATGAAGTAGCTATAACTACCCCTGATCTGTACATCAAATGGTCCATACACATCGGTGTGTACCAAGACAAGTAACTCAGTGGTCCTTTTTCCATATCCTACAAAGGGTAATTTGATCATTTTTTTTCGAAAGCAAGATTTATAAGTGGATACGACTCTAGATGAAGAGAGCTAAGAATCTCATCCTTTTTCAGTTTGTTTATCATATCTTCTTCAATATGGCCTAGTCTATGATGCCACAAGTACTTCTAATTAATTTTATCTTTGGATCTCTTTTGACCTACAGTACTCACTATTTGCTTGTTTAAATTTATATTCGCATCAACGTGCAAGTGATATAGACTGTCAATTAAATGACCTTGTGCAATCAATTATTCATGAATAAATGAAATAAAATTTTACTAAAATTAATTTCAAAGCCTTCTTGTGCTAGTATAGACATGAAATTAAATTCTGACTAGCTAAAGAATAAATAACAGTCCTTCAAATTTAATCTAAAACTAGACCGTAATCGAAGAGGATAAGTGCCAACGGTCTCCGCAGTAACTTTTGCTCCATTGCTGATCCGAAGGATCATGTTACCTTCCCTCAACCTTCTATTTTTTATTAGACCCTGTATTAAGATACATATATAAGCACTCGACTAGAGTCTAATATCCAACTAGAAGTAGAAGAAATCATAAAATTAGATTCAATTATGAGCATACCTTTTGAAGGTTTATCATCTTTTTTGATCTTTAGGCTCTTCAGGTAAAGTGGATAGTTCTTCCTCCAATGACCTTCAGTATGACAACGAAAACACTTTCCCTTTGCTTTAACCATTTTTGGACCATCCTTCTTTAGCTTGCTCTCTTTCTTCTGCTTTTTAGCAGATTTAACCTTCTTCTTCTAACTAAACTTCTTTTGATCGAAGAAGTCTGCTCCATAGTAAGAACTATGCCTTTTGAACTCTTCAAGGTTCCTTCCATAGTGACTAACATGTTGACCAGTTCAGAAATAGTGCAATTAAGTTTGTTCACATAAAATTTATAATAAATTGACTATATGAACTAGTAAGAGATTGAAGGATCAATCCATTTGTAATTTTTTTTGCATATTCAGTCCGAGCTTCTCAAGCTTCTCAATATCCTTGATCAATATCATACAGTGCTCATAGACCAACTATCCTTCATGCATCTTCAAATTAAAGAGTCTCTTGGACACTTCGAAGTGCATAGTTTGACTTTGCTCACCATACAACTCTTGCAAGTAAGTGATCATAGCTCTGATAGTAGGCATATGCTCATGCTGATTTTGCAATTCATTTAACATAGATGCCAGCACATAGCACGACCCGACTGTCTTTATCCATCCACCTCTTATAAGCAGCTTTCTGCTCCACAGTAGGACAGTTTGTAGCACTATGGGTTCCTAATCGAGTATATGATCTAGTTTTTTGAGATCAGAACAATCTTGAGATTTCTGAGCTAGTCTTTATAATTTATTCTGATCAAATGATTGGTTTCAAAGATACGGGATAGAAGGTTTGACGTTGATATTTTTTTAACTGCGAGAGTAGAGATTCAAGTTAAACTTTTATATTTAATGTTATATTTGCTTCTAGAGATATTAAGATGTAAACAATGACTCCCACTAATTTTCAGATTCCTCTACTTTCTTGATGGAAAATAGAAATCTTTAACACGATAAAAGATTCTTAGTGGGTACTATGGTCCCACCAATGCCATGTACCTCACCTAACAATTATTGGTAACATGCACACTGATGCATGAATAACTCTTTGTCCAGATATTTCTCTAAGCATGTTGCAGCGACTTGATCTCTAAGTCATATAGGCTCACCTAACAGTTATTGACCACACTCCTTAGTTAAGCCCAACCCACCATTCACAAGTAAGTACAAGACCATCATTGGATTCCTCACCTAACAGTTATTGGATCCAACTCCATTCTTATCCTGGAGCAGCTCTTTGCTAATAGAGTGATTGCGTATTCTCGGTGCAACAAAATCACTGTAACCAATCAAGAACAATCAATACCAGTAGCACGCCCGCATAACTATAATAGTGGAAGATCTATGGACTTAATATTTATGGAGAGGTTTAAGCTTAGGTCTCATCTAATCAGTCATCATATGGCTGATCTAATTGGCATGGGTTAAATCAAATGGCTAAACAACCAAATTCATGATCCAATCTTTCAAATTGATCAGGTAAGTAGAGATCGATAGGAGTCCCTCCGTTGTCTTTCTTAGACACTAATAAATTGATCAGATCAGCTAATGAAACTAATTAAATAACTATCTTTCAATTACTTGCCTTAGACACCAATAGGTCAATTAGTCTAAATAGGTTAGCTCCAGCGAATCGGGCTCAAATTATTGAGCTGAATTAGATCCATAGGTTTGATCAATCATATTGTGGTCTTCTACATATGGGATTCAATTGATTTGATCAATAATAATTGCATAATCGTATAACTTAGTTGATCTAACCCTAAGCAATACTAGACTCAGTTTGATTAATTATCTAATCGAATTTGATCCATAATATTCAAATTAAAAATCTTAGATGCAATCCAATTACATGATCTAATTTTAATTTTTCATAACCAAATCTTCATACACAAACATAAATTTTAGATTTTAAAATTAAATTTTAATCTAAATTCGTTATATAAAAATAAATTTTTAAATTATAAAAATAATTTTTAGATTT
>KE505478.1:206515-218120 GCA_000441515.1 Elaeis oleifera
AGATCAATACATGATATCATATATCTCATATATTAATCATGAATCAGATTAAAAATAATTTTATAATCTAAATATGCAATCATATATCTCATATATGAATTATAATTCAAATCTAATAAATTTAGGTTATGCATGCATCTATATATCACATAAATATGAACTAGAAACTGTTCCAGATCAAAATTCAGATCTATGCATGTTTTGACATATCAACTATATGTTCAAAAATTAAATCTAAAATTAAATTTCAGATTCAAAATATTCATCTATACATCTCATGTATCAAGAAAAAAATCAGATTTTGAAACTCTTTTCAAAATATGTACGTCAATTTCAGCATATGAAACCCGTGGCTTTGATACCACTATTGAAATTTGATGTTTGGGCATATATGTGTGTTTCAAAAAAATTTTTCTAAATATCATAGAAAATAGAAGATTAAAATACTTTTAATCTATATCATGTATATATAAAAATATAAACCACTAGGATCTAGTTCATATGCTGAAATTGAACATATGCTGAAATTTAACATGTGATTGAATCACATATCTTTTTTGTGATTTGTTTCTTTAAATCTAGATCTGAAAGAGAAGAATTTTTTTCTTAGCCATGCAAGTATCCGACCTCTATGAGTATCCAGTCAGGATCAGTCTAGAATAACCCTCTTCAAATTGATTTTTCTTCTCCAAAAAAATTAGCCTGCTGAATCTGAACGAAGTCTAGATCGCGATCAACTCTTGATCTTTTCCTTAATCTTCTTCTTCTCTTATCTTTCTACCCTTGCTTGTGCTGCTATCAAGGATCAGGAATCAACACTAAGGTGGACGCCCAACAGTTTTGGGCATGGAAGGAATAGGGATGCCCAACAACAAGGATGTGTGGACATCCAAGGGAGAAGAGAAAGGGAGGAGAAGAGAGGGCATGGGGCTCTCCTTTGTGGTGTGGGGCTTTCTGGTTGGGATGCCTAGGGATCTTAGGGAGGTTCATTTAAATAGGCATAAAGATTGAATCCTATTCAATCACATAATACAAATCCTACTTGCATTAGGTTTCTAATAACTTAAGTTATCCAACTTCCTTTAAGAAACTCATTAGACACCAACTCTTGGAGCCCTTGCATCTACTTAAACACACCCCAGAGTGCACCCAAAGGATGCCCAATAGAGATCCACATGCCCTCTAATCATGAGACATGCCCAACTTGATCAAATCAAGTGGTGCTCCAAAATAAACTATCAAGAAAATAAATTAAGGACTTACACCCTTAATTTAATTGATCTAAAACTTTAGGGACCCAACAATTGGAGCTCAATGAATCTAATTCATTTAAGTTATTAACAAATAATTAAGTTTGAATTATTTTATTAAATAAAAATTCAAACATAAAGAGAAAATTGGGTCCAACCGTATACTAGTAATGTTACCTTGAACCCAATCAGATTTTTTAAATCTAATTGACACTTCATAAGCTCAATTGCTTATTCCAGACCTAATTTCTTTGTTGTGTGATTCCATAGGTTTAATTCTATCTGATAGTGAGATATACAATAATCTCTATCAAAGTATCATTGAAACTTTTTTCAATAGGTCGGAACAATTTCACTCTAACTCATCAAAAATTGTTGATCTAGAATAATCTTAATGAGCTCTCACAATCCAGCAGTGGCACCTAGCAATATATAGTGGCAACCCAATAGAACTGAAAAAAATCTCTAGGTACAGTTAACGTATGATTCAGTCCCTCTATCGTGAGTCTCGAATAGATAACAGGTCATGGATAAATTATCAAACCTCAACATCAGTCATGTGATAGATTCGATCAGCTCAAGTCTAAATGTGATCCCTATGAAAACTCTTTTCATCAATCACACTGCTGTAGCCACAGATTCTCAGACTTAGCCTCTCAAATCTCATAGGACTACTCCTTTCTATTAAGATCAATAGATCCCATCTTGATGCACACCCTACTCCTACAGTGAACAAACTATCACCAACATCTGCTATAATGGCTCATTGAGATCAATGTTTATGTGTCAATCAAACTCCAGTGGCCTCACTATGAGTAGTAGTGCCATCTCAGATCAAAGGACTATTCACACAATTACAGCATCGTAACAATTACTGACGATCAAATAGAAATCTAAATGATCTCTTGTATGGTTGCGCTCAGTACTAGTTATTCTCTAACAACCACCTACACTTATCGCATAGTGTCTTTACACTATAGACTAGAGACTCATCTATCCTGAAGGAAGTGATCTGTGCGTCAATCTATCTAGATCGATCATTGTCCTCATGATGATCCTACGATCAAAAATATTTAAAATTAAATGTATGTCTCTAATTCTCAACACCTTGAGAATAGATATCGAAAATTAATTTCATAGACGATTCAAGGATACATCATCTTTGAATGAAAATAAACTTGTCTTTTATTGATCATGTCAATATATTAAGTACAAAATTATATCCTAGATTCGTTATAATGTGTCTTCCATATTGACTTCTAGAACATACATCTAACATCCTTCGCTGCCTCTGTAATGCCAATATACTCCACCTTAGGCGTGGATAAGACCGTGATGGGCTATAAGCACGATCTCCACAAAATGAAACCTCCAAACAGGCTAAATACAAAATCTGTCGTTAACCATCGAATATCCACATCTCCATCGAAATCCACATCCACGAACCCTCCTATCAGCCTCTGAGCCTCCTGGATGTGTTGGAGGATCCCTCAGCATCTCCTCATTGTCTGTAGCAGATGCCAACTCTAGCAAATACCCATCATGTACCTGAGATTCTCTTTCATGCTCGCCAGTACTTCCTGCCAGGCTGCGCCATGAACCTACTAACCTCGCTCACTACGTGGATGATATCCGGCTTACAACATACTATGGCATATATAAGGCTCCCCACATTAGAGGCATATGGTACTCTCTCCATCTTCTGAGCCTCCACCTCAATTTATGGCGACATCGTCTTCAAGAGTCTAAAATGCTCGACAAATGGCAGCTCCGTCAATTTTGCTTTCTTCATCTCGAACTTCTCTAAGATCTTCTTGAAATAACCTCCCTAAGATAAATACAACACTCTCTTGGCTGGGTCTCTAAAATTTTTATGCCTAAGATCTTTTTCGCAGGCCCCAAATCCTTCATCTCAAACTCCTGAGACAAGACTGCTTTCAGTTCCTACACAACTTTCCTTTTAGTTCCTACACAACTTTCCTACTCTTGCATGTTATAAGCATGTCATCCATATACAAGAGTAGAAACACTCTAGACCCATCCTTTAAAGATTTAACATAAACACAAAAGTCATACTTACATCTGAAAAGTCTAATGCCCCTCACAGAAGAATCAAACCGCTTGTACTATTGCCTCGGTGACTACATTAGCCCGTACAGTGATTTCTGCAACAACAAACTTTTCTTTCTGCTCCAGGCTCTCGAAACCCTGGTGGCTGCTCTATGAAAATATTTCCTTCAGATGCCCATAGAGGAATGCCATCTTGATATCCATCTACTCCAGCTCCAAGTCCTGAGCTACTACAATGCTCAGCAGCATCCTGATGGAAGTATGCCTGATAATGAAAGAGAAAATCTCACTGAAGTGCCTTCCTTCTGATAGAGTATACCTTGACTACTAGCCTCACCTTGTACATGATACCTTCCTGCTCTGAAGGGTCCTCCTTGCGTTGGTAAACTTTTCTTGTGGCACCTGCACCTATCGTCATGTCTTGTCCTTGTGGAGAGTGCATCTTCTCAGATATTTCTTGGATCCATCTCTTTCTATCCTGGCTCTCCATAGCCTCCTCTAGGTGTAGAGGTCCCCATTCTCTATCTCAAAGTCATATTGTTCGGTTGCCTGATATTTTTTTGAGCTTGTGCAGTGCAACCCTAATATCCATCCTAGGTCCGGCTTGCTCCTATTGGACCTCTTGGCTTGTTCATCCATCCAAGCTCTCTCCACTTGTGGAGATGCTTTTAAGGAGTGCTCCACCTGAATATCAAGTTTTCTCGATGCACCTGCAAGTGACAAAATAGAATAGAATATTAGTTATCCAGTGCTACCCTACTGGACCTCCTGTTACTCCTGCTGCTCCTTCATGCCATCTCGTCTTTGGAGAACTATATTTTCATCGAATGTGATGTCCCTATTGATAATGACCTTCTTCTTCAAGGGATCTCACAGCTGATATCTCTTAACTCCTCACAGATATCCCAAGAACATCATCTTCCATGATCTGGCGTTCAATTTGCTCCACTCACCAGCACCGATGTGCACAAATGCCATGCACACAAATACCCTTAGATGGCTCAGTCCAATTTTCTTCTAGATCATTTTTTCTTGAAATACCATCATCTAACTTGGTGTGAGATGATCGATTCACCAATAATAGGCTGCATCTACTGTATCAACTCAGAATGCCTTAGGAAGCCCTACCTACAGCCTCATGTACCGTGCCTTTTTCATAAAGATTCTGTTCATCCTCTTGGCCATCCTATTTGCTAAGAAATTCCTCTCACCAAAAAGTACCTTTTGATGCCACACTCCTCATAAAAAAATTGAAACTCCTTGCTGGTGTACTCTTGGCTATTATCGAACCGCAGATACTTCAAGCTCTGACCTATCTCCTTCTCTACCTCACCTTTCCACATCTTGAATTTGGTGAAGACTTCTGATTTTTTTTTATGAGACAGACCCATATCTTCTTTGAGAAATTATTTATGAAGGTCAAGAGGTATCTCACCCCATTTTTGACTGAAATCAGGGCCGATCTCCACACATCAATGTGAAATAGTTCTAGTGGGGCTGCACTGCGGACTGAACTACTGGTAAACTACACTCTCTTCTACTTTTCATCTGGCATGGCTCAATACCTCTGAGATATCTCCATCCAGATCTGAAATCAGACCATGCTTGCTTAGTTCCTTCATCTCATGATCTCTCATATGGCCTAGACAGTAGTGCCACAGCCGATGAGCCTCCTATTAGTCCCGCGCTGCTGCTGCATCAGATTCTCCGATCACTACAGATTTTCTATCCTATAGAGGTTGTTCTCCATCCTCCTACCTCTCATTACTACTATAGCTCCATTTGAGATGTTCAATACCCCACCCCGACATGACTACTGAAGTTGTAGCTGCTCCACTCCAGATAATCCAGTGACATGAAATTCTTCTTCAGATCAGAGATGTACTTCATATTAATGAGAGTCCACACCATTCCATTAACATCCTCATCCGAACGCTCCTAATACTAGCAACTCTACATGGATGATCATCTTTAAGTGACATGCTCCTTCATCCATCTTGGTGTATGTAGCAACCAAATCGGTTTGGGTGTAGTGATGCGAACAGGCTAAATCTAGAATCCATACTTCTGTGTATTGCCTGTGACTATCTGATATCACCAATAGGTCATCCTCCACCTCACTATCAGCCACCATACTTAGTGCATCAGATCCTCCCTTATCTCCCTTCTTATTCTTCCGCTGTAGGTAATCTCGTTTGAAGTGCCCAATCTCGTTGTATTTGTAGCACTTGGCTTTCTTCCTGCTCCTGCTCTTTCGAGATTTTGCCCGTCCCTTTGACTTGCCTCTTTCTTTCTCTTTCTGATCTCTCCCTCATGGTCAAGCCTTCCTGGGGAGCATCTTCTTTGGTCAACTTCTTCTGTTGTTCATTGGACTGTAGCACTAAGACCATATCTTCATACTCCAGGATCTCCTTGCCATAGAGCAGTGTTGTCACCAATGGATCATAAGAAGGGGCAGTGAGCATTGCAGTAGCAACGATTTATCTTCCTCCTCTATCTTCACCCTGATGTTCAGTAACTCGTTACACATCTGATCAAATTTGTAGATGTGACCTAAGATATCTCCACCTTCCTGCATCCAAAGGTTGTATAGATCTTCTTCAACATTAGCTTGTTGTACATATTTTTCTTCATATACATTATATGCAACTTCGACCACAAATCTTTCGGGTCCTCTCCTCTAACACTGTATAGAGCGCCACATCCACCAAATATTCTTTCATCACAAAACAAGCCTTCTTCTCTAGGAACATCTACTGACAATCCGTCATCCCTTCAGGCTTCTCCTCTAATGTCAGATCCAGATCTACTTGAACCAGGAGATCTCTACCCAAACTTTCATATGAAAAAAAATTTTCCCATCAAATTTCCCAAAATCAACCTTCATGTTGCTTTTCATAGCTAGATCCAAACTAAAAATATAACAAAACTCTAAGAGATTTGAGAAATACCTTGACAGAGTCCTTATTGAAATTTTAGCCTTTGGAGATTTTCAATTTCTGGAGTCTTCTTCTTTTTCCATATAATCTGTGCTCTGATACCAATTATTAAAGTAACTTTTTCAGGTTATGGATGTCAAGAAACAGCTAAGATCAGGTCATGGAGGTCCTTGAAGACCAGCAACACAACAATATAAAAACAACCTTCAAGATTTCAGTAGTCTTGTAAATCCTGTCGGTAGGATTTTCTTCTTCGATTCCAACCCTTTCTCTTCTAGATCTAAAATCCTCCTTTTAAGATCTGGAAGCACCCTTGATGAGGCCTCCAAAAGTAAAAGATGGGGGTGTGGAACTTCTCTTGGGCAACCAAGAGGGGTGCACAAAAGGGGGCTTGCACAAAGGAGGGTGCTAGGATTCTAGTGCCTCCTTTCTTTCTTTTTGGGATTGACGGCCAAGAAACCCTAAGATTTTTTTACTACTAGAACATAAAAAAGACTAGAGAGAGAGGAAGGAAGAGAGAAAAAGTTAGAAAGAAAATAATTTTGTATTCATTTGCTTCCTTGAGTCAGAATACAGTGTATCTTTATATACAGGGTCAATGTGATCTAATCCAAAAAGTCCTCTAGCTAACTTAATATAAGATTGCACTCACTTAAGCCCATATACACCTATGACTTGACCCAATCTCACAATCTTAGACTTAATCTTAACTCAAAAATAAGTTAACCCTCAAGGTCTAAAATTTTTGAACCTTAAGATCCGAAAGGTTCACAGTCTTTCGTCATAAGGCCCAAACTAGTCATAGAAACTCCATGACCACCTCATGGACTTTGGACCTTAGCCTTATCCTTGGTCCTTTGAGCCTTAGGAGCACTACATAAGGCCCAACAGCCTAGCCCAAACTAGCATGCGGGCCAGCCCAAGCACGTGCAGGCTGGCCACGGAAGTGTGGCCGAGGCAAGCGCACGGGCGTGACAGGGCGCGGCTTGTGTCTTCACATGATCCATCATGGACCGTCGGTCCATGATAGGAGGCATGAACTGCTAGGCTGTTTCCTCCTCAGTTCTTATGATCCATGATGGACCGACGAGCATTTTCTGCGTTTCATGCATGAATATATGCGATATAACAGCCGAAGTCACTACTGGTGAAGATCTAATAGTCCAGAGTAGCGGAGCACATGATCAGGATATTTAGACATGATTAGAGGCTAGATCATGTGCGATCAGGTGGCTGAGAAGGCTTGTAGCATGGATCAGACAATAGCTGAGCTTTTGAAGTTTGATTAGAAGTAAATTTTGCTTAGGTCTTGGACCTATAAATAGTCCTGTGATAGCCTGAAGAGAAAGAAGCCGAGATAGGATGCATGGCATATTTCTCAATAGGAGGTCTGAGAGGTCGTGCAACCGAGAGGAGGCCTTGGCAGTTGTCAAGAAGAGTTCGACAAGCATTGAGAGCAAGTAGCCTGCAGAGCAGATGCAGGCAGAGCACAGCATCAGGCATAGAGAGACAACGACCATGTGAGTAGCCGTGAGGGCACGATATATTGGTTTACTCCACAGGAAGCATCCTGGGGCATCGAGGACTTTGGTATTGGTAGGCCTATGAGAGGGTTTCCTTGAGAAATTTTGAGAGAGCTTTTATGAGGATAGCTTCCAGTTGAAAGAGATTTGTACATAAGAGTTGAAAGTGTGAGGATCTCCTCTTGTAGTTATTTTTTTTTCATGAAGCTTGCATGCCCTATGAAAGTAGCACTTGGGCTATTCCATGTACTTGATTGTGTTTCTGTTTCATTTCTTCTTTCTTCTTGCCACGATGGATGGTATTGGATCCATAATAAGTAATATCAGAGCAAGTGATATCACAACAATAGAAACTCTTGTGCTAGAAGAAAAGAAATGAAGTTGGGAGAGATCTCAAAGTGAGAGAAAAAACCTGATCCCGATATCGAGATGTCGTCAATTGGTACCTCCAACAATGATGGTGAGAATAACGGCTACATGTCCTGTGAGTCGTAGAGCTACGACTACACCACCTTCATCGATGATGCACCCCCATCGGCTGCCTTCCTCGACGACGTCAAAGGGTTTGATGGTGGAAATGTTAAGGGTGATGTCCCCATCCACCATGCCCATGGTGGCAGCATGCCCAACTCCCCCGAAGGCTATGGCTTCCATGGAGATCTACAATAGGGCTACGCTGCTGCATCCTCTCCCTTCGAGATGCCGTACTCCAACAAGAAGGCATATGGTGAGGAGGGGAATGGCAAGATCTTCATCTCTAACAGGCTAGTCCTTTCAGACCCAGAGCATATGCAGGAGGAGGGGTTTGCTCTATGGGAGTGGCATTAGTTAGGGGTCTTTTCTGCTCAAGATCTACTTCTCTACTACATTATTCTCTTAGATCTCTCTTGAATTGCATCAATGCTTCAAGATCCTTGATTTGTTGGACTTATAATGTCAAAAGATGAATAGGTCTGGGCTTTTCTTTCAATCTTTATTGCTAAGAGGTCCAAAAAATGGGCAATTGCATTTGTTTGAGATCTGAATTTTGATCGGCATTTGAAAAATTATTGGAAATGGTTTAAATTTATGTTTTGTTTGTGGTTTCCTGAAATGGTTTTTGATGTGCAAAATACATGCATTGTCTAGATTTTCAAGTTTCCAAGAGTTTGTCTCACAAAGTGTATTCTTCTCTAGATTTGTTTTTATTTTAAAATTTAATATTGTAGGTTTACTGAAGTTCAACTGTTTAGCATACTATTGCTTAGTTCACCCTCACTGCACACCAACAAAGATTGAAGCAATTTCTTAGATTTCGGTTGGGGTTTTCTCGAGCAGATTTTTGTGCGAGTTATGACAGTGTGAGCAGTAGAGGGAGGAAGCCGAGAGGGGCGGTTGAGAGGGAGGTGTCAAATTTCAAAGGAATTGAGGCGGAGGTCGACGGCGATGATGGAGGCAGCATGGGTTCAAGCCTAGGAGGAGAGGCAAGGGCATGGACAAGCCCAAAGATGTAGGAGCGATCGAACGAATGCCTCTTCAATCAGATGCCGCTACCATCGGGGGAGTCATGAAAGTGGGAGGATTGGAAACTCCCATGCTACATCACCTCCTTCCTCACCATTGTCACACCCACGAAGATCAGAGGGCTCTCATGTGGAAGAAAAACCACACACCCATGGAGATTGGAGGGGTTTCTTAGGTTGCAATTGGGGTTTTCTCAAGCATATAGGTTTTGTGCGAGTTATGGTGGTGTGAGCGACAGAAAGAGGAAGCCGACGGGGGCAGCTAGGAGGGAAGGGTCAGAGTTCAGAGGACTTGTGGTGTAGCTCTATGGCAATGATGGAGGCGGCGTGAGTTTAGGCCTAGGAGAGAGTGGCAAGCGCGTGGATGAGCCTGGAGACACAGGAGTGGCCAAATGGATGTCAGGGATAGCTACGAGACTTAATCTTTTAGTCACAGAGCCTCATTCATAGTAAGAAAGGTGGAGATTGGGGCAGGTTCGATCACACTTTACTCGGAGCAGTGGCGACTGCAGCTGCGGTGATCATTGCAGTGGCTGTCGGGTAGGCAGCATAATGAGGAGGAGAAGTGAGTACCTGTAAAGAAGGAAAAAAAAAAGAAAGAAAAAAAAAGAGAAAAGAGAAAATAAAAGAAAAAAGATTTTTTTAAAAAAGAAAGAAAATTTCACGAGATCCTGGATTATTCCAAAGGGAGGATAACAATAACCAATTATTGTGAAGAAGAAGGAAGAAAGAAAAAGAAATAAACAAAGAGAAAAAAAGAAAGGAAAAGAAGAAAAAAGATTTTAAAAGTTTAGATTTCTAATTTTTTTCTAAAAAGAGATTTTTAAAATTTAGATCTCCAAAATTTCAATATCAAAAAATCAAAAAAATGTTTTTAAATATTTAAAATGGTTAAAGATAAAAGAATAAGAAATGATGTGTTTAAAAAGCTTTGCAGAGTCAAAATCATCGATCTTCACAAGATTTGTCAGATAACTTATAATCCATACTATTGCTGTTTAAATCGATCGAGATCAGAAGACGGACACCTGATAGCTTCGAGCAGGGATGTTAATGCTGGAGTGATCTGCAAAATAAGTCTCCAAATCGGAGGTTGTAGCTTCGGTGAGGATCCTCCAACGCTCAAGTCAGAAAATAGAGAATAAAGAAGTAGCAACGAATTCTTTGAAAAGAGTTCGATTGAACTTACTTGGATCCTCAGGGCTCTGGTTGTGTATATAAAAGAATATTGTATAGCTGGTTGCATAGCTGTGTGATTGTGCGATCTTAAGATTGTCGAACTGTTGAAATTATCATAGTAGATAAGCTAATTCAGCCTTTGATTGCTCCCGTGAGATTAGGGGAGACTGTTTTGCCGAATTATTATCTGTTCGAAATGGACAACTGTCGCATAGACACAATGAAGGAATAAGTCGGCCAAGGCAGTTTATGCATAGGTCAGACTTTGTGGATGCCTCAGCTTACTAGGAAGACTGACTCCTAAGCTCATACGACAATCAATGGTCGTGTTGATGACTTGAGAGCCTGAAATACCTTGCAATGCAGTACCGATCCGAGGTACTCATAATATGCCTCGTAACACTACCCCCTACTCCCGAGTTTGCAAATCAGACGAAAGAAGTAGGGGTAGTGTTACGAGGGATACTGTGAGCATCTTGGATCGATACTATTCATCTCGGTATGAGTGAAGTTCTAGATAGCTCTGTTTTAGCATAATTGAGACATCATAATAACCATCTCAACACTTCCCCTAACTCCCGAGTTTGAGACAACACTTCAGATGGAAGGAATGCTATTAAGATAATTACTCTGGCTATATGTTGTCTGTTTTTTTGCTCTTCTTCTGAGGAGACAGAGTGTGCCGACGGCGATCTTGTGCCTACGACATCTAGCACTTCTCGTCTTCGCACGAGAGGTATTATGTGCCAGCGGCGAGCTTATACATGTGGCATGCACTCTCGGCGGTCTTCTGAGAGTCTGATAAGTTATCTCTCATGAGTGGTGTTGTATGCCTACGACAATCTTATGCTTGCGGCATCTAGCACTTCTCGTCTTCGCACAAGAAGCATTATGTACCGACAGCAAGCTTGTGCCTGTGGCATGCACTCTCGGTGGCCTTCTGAGGGTCTGATAAGTTATCCTATATGAGTGACATTATGTGCCTACGACGATCTTATGCTTGCGGCATCTAGCACTTCTTGTCTTCACACAAGAGGTATTATGTGTCGGCAGCGAGCTTGTGTCTGTGGCATGCACTCTTGGCGGCTTTCTGAGAGTTTGATAAATTATCCCTCATGAGTGGTATTGTGTACCTACGGTGA
>KE505478.1:230725-248786 GCA_000441515.1 Elaeis oleifera
TTAAGATGATACAATATATGAATGGAAGAGTGATCAGAAACAGAATCTTCATACTTTTATTTAAGTTGAAAGTCTTATTGAATTTGATGTAAGGCCTATGAATCATTGTTGGATTTATCGAGATATTAAAGAAAATTTAGATCGTTATGTTTTGAATTTAAATTATTAACTAATTATTCCACTGTTGTTTTAGGATAGCATGATAAGATGCCTTGCATGCTTATGAGAAGAGTTTTCTATGAGTATGCGATGGTTGTCATGACTCTCGATTCATAATTTTAGATCGAAGATGTGATACCCAATCTCTTCAAGTGTGAACATGTATGTTCTATGATGCGACTCATTTGCACCCGAGCATTCCTGTCCTCTTCCATTACCGAATCCCTGAGAGCGACAGACCTTGTACAGCAACCTCCATTTCTTAGAGGTGTTCATACAGTGTCGTAAGAGAGAGCTTTAATTACGTTGACATCACCCAACTGCACCGTCCACGAAGTTTTTCGCATTCCATTACGTGTTACTGGGGAGAACCTGCCTTCCAATAGTCCAAGTGATAGACTTGACGGTCTAACCCATCTGGTGAGCAGGCCTGGTAATAATTAAATTGATGCCGGCCGGCATGGTGGCCATCCACAGTAGTATAAAGCCTTGTGGTGCAAAACTCGCAAGGCAAACTAACCATTATCCTCTTCAAATGACAAATTTCAAACCAACTATTTCTCGACGAAGTTAAAGATCCCTAGTCTTTCTACCACTCAAAAATCTAGCTTGGAAAGCCTCCTACCCAGCTTAAGCAATGGCTCCCTGCAACTCTAGATCTCTCCACATCCTAATTCTCCTCTTTCCGCTGTTATCTGTCCTGATCCCCCTTGTAAACCCACTCTCTTTCAACTTCACTGGCAATAAACTGGACGAGCCAAACTTAAACTTCTCCGGTGACGCCTACTTCGCCTACTTCGACGGCGGCGGCATCCACCTCACCAAGGACCAGGTCAGCCCCACCTTTTACAATAGAGAGGGAAGCGCCACATATCCTGAACCGGTGTCTCTCTGGGACGGTGCTTCAGGAACGCTTGCCAACTTCACAACAAATTTCAGATTCGCTATCGATGGCTGGGGAGAAAATGTAAGTTCTGATGGGCTTGCCTTCTTCCTCTCACCCTTCCCTTTTGAGGCTCCGGCGAATTCATCCCGTGGAACTCTTGGACTGTTTACAACTGTTGGCTTGGATTCATTGGAGAATAAGGATGTCGTGGCTGTCGAATTTGATAGCTACAAGAACCTTGAGTTCAACGATATTAGCGCCAACCATGTGGGCATCGACATCTGGTCCATCGTTTCCAAAACACAAGTGGACATGAATGCTAGCATCAGAGAGAATGTGCAATTCATTGCATCCATTACTTATGATGCTGTTTCTCAAAATTTGAGCGTCTTCCTCTGTAATGCTTCAGATCCTCGGAGGAATTGGAGCTTATCTTATGTTGTGGACTTGAGGCAATACCTGCCTGAGAATGTGGCCGTTGGTTTCTCAGCGGCCACCGGGCAGTATTGGGAGTCGCATTGCATCTATTCCTGGGATTTCACTTCCTCTGATTTGACATCTCAACCCAAGAAGAAGGGTAAGGTGGGATTAGTGGTGGGGCTTGCTGTTGGTACCGGGATCTTGCTATGTGGGTTGGGTTTAGCAGGGATTGTAGTATGGCATAAGAGGGCTAGTGGAGGGATGGAAGAAGAAGAGATGGCTCTTGAATTGTCCATCAATAATGCATTTAAGAGAGGTGCCGGCCCTAAGAATTTTCTTATAGTGCACTTGCAATTGCAACGGGAAATTTTGTTAAGGAGGCAAAGCTTGGGGAAGGAGGTTTCGGGGAGGTTTACATGGGAGTGCTGGATGACACGAAGCAAGAAGTGGCAATCAAAAGGATTTCTAAATATTCTAGGCAAGGGAAGAAGGAGTACCTATCGGAAGTCACGATTATAAGCCAACTGAGGCATCGCAATCTTGTGCGACTCATTGGCTATTGTCATGAAAAAGGTGTTTGTTACTGGTCTACGAGTACATGTCCAACAAAAGCCTTGATTACCATCTATACAGCGAGGAGAGACTGCTCATATGGCCAGAGAGGTACAAGATTGCATTCGGCTTGGCCTCGGCAATACTCTATCTTCACGAAGAGTGGGAGCAGTGTGTGGTCCACAGAGACATCAAGCCGAGCAACGTGATGTTGGATTCAGACTTCAATGCTAAGCTTGGTGATTTTGGGCTCGCAAGGCTTGTGGATCATGACGCTTACATGCAAACAACAGATGCGGCTGGGACTGCGGGATACATCGCACCTGAATATGCTACTACCGGTGAGTAATATTATAATTCCAGCTGCATTTGAAGGCTTTATGAATGAATGCTTTTTGATGAAAATTATACAAAGAGATTTTATTAATATTAGGTAGAGGTGAATTGCTGATCGTGGCTAGGCCTAGATCGAGGAAAATGGCTCTTTGATCCTATGGCAGCCCTGTGGTATAGGCCTAACATGTGTAAGGTCCATTATATATGAGCTCTACCATAAGGCAGGCCAATCACTGCTATCCCAATTTTATCAATAGCCAGGCTTGATTTTAGCTTGCAAAGAATCTAATAGTCTGATTTCAGCTGAACTTTTGGGATGTATTTGATATTCACTAAGCATAGATAAATTTCTACCTACAAAGTTATGCCCGGAAAATATAGGTTTCAAGGAATTTCTTAAGTTAAGGTTGTGTAACAAAATAGTCGATTGGTCTGACCTATACAAAAGGCTGTTGATCGCTCAAACTGAGTATCCACACTAGATGCTTACTTCATCAACTGTTGTATCCAAGAATAAACCCTAGTTAGCCAGACTCAATATGAATGCAATATCAAGTTTGGGTCATAGTTGACTTAGCTTGCTTAGTTGGGTCTGCATAGTTTTAATTAACTTGAAATTAATATTGATAAATATAAATTTATTTTGCTAATCGAAATGCATCATGTTATATTACAGGAAAAGCTAGCAAAGAATCAGATGTATATAGCTTTGGAGTAGTTGTATTGGAAATTGCATGCGGTAGAAAACCAAGGGATATAAGAGAGCAGCAAGATAGAGTGAATTTGGTAGAGTGGGTTTGGAAGCTTTATAAAGAAATATATATTTAACAGCAGTGGATAAAGGGTTAAATATGGAATTCGATGAGAAACAAATGGAGCGCTTGATGATTGTAGGTTTGTGGTGCGCCCATCCAGATTACAATATGAGACCGTCAATAAGACAAGCAATTAATATTCTCATATTTGATACTCCACTGCCTGATCTACCATCAAGGAAGCCGATAGCAACATATTTACCTCCAGTCCTTGCATCACCATCATCTGGCAGATTTTCAGCTAACTCCTAAGTTCCAACTCAAGCATATACCGGAGTTATTTTGAGTAAGAAATTGAAACAGATTTTAAAAATTGAGCTTTATATTTTCATGAGGTTTGATATGTTATCCGTTGGACTTGCAAATTAGTCATATATATTTGTCATGTAATATGGTGAGGAAATTGCTTCTCATTTCCATCATGTCCTATCCCGATGGCTATTTATGGCTATCCATCGGTAAAGTAACCACTATTCTTGACAACCAATTTTTCTAATTTTGTGGTGCCTTTTTCATCCAATTTACTGTTCAAGATGCTGTAGCATTATCTTGAGTCATCTTTAATGTTGTTGATGGTGCTTCATGCAATAAGTGCTTTAAGCTTTATAATGTTAAATTAATCAATCATGTTAAGGAATTCTCTAACTTAGTTGCAGATATTGGCATTCTGTCATGGACTTGACATCATGTGGCTTATGATAAAATTGGTTATATAATGGATATTCTTTCCCTCAAAATACATAATATATACGTTTGAGACACATATTCTGTAATTGATTATCAATTGGCTAAATCTTTGGCCAAAGATATAGTTTCTCAATGTATTTTACACTAAATATTGAAACTTTAAAGTTCAAGAATAAATGAAAGACCACCCAAATTTAGGGATATACCTATATGTGTGTGTGTGTGTGTGTTTCTGTGCGTGTGTAATGTATGTATGATGTATGCATATATGCATATATATATGAATGTATGTATATGTATATAGATGTACACATTAACTAATTATGTATTATAATGAAATAACAATGTATTATAGTCCCTAGGCTATAATAATGGGGAAAAGATAAATCAAGCTTGGTGGGTGAGCCTAAATTGGCTCCTCCAGATTGGGCCCAGTCCACACAACAACGTAAGCCCAAAATTCAAACCTGTCCGGTGTTTGATCAGCTCTACTTCCACTCTTAATGCGTAGCTGAGGTAGTATGTATGCTTTGAATCATTACCTATCTGGAACTCAACTTCAAGTGTGCTCGCAGACTTCACCACATAGTTTGGATCCATCATCAATGGCAAGGATAGCAGAATAAGTGGCAATGGGCTAGCCTTCTTCCTCTCAACTTATTCTTCTAATATCTCCCATAATTTATAGGGTAGGATTCTTGGACTATTTAACAGTATAGATACTTGAATAATGAAGAATTAAGTCATGGTTGTTGAGTTTGACAACCACATATCTTACATACAATGAATCAAGTTTTGATCACGTAGCCATCAATATAAACATAATCATACTAAACTGCAAGCATGGACTTGAACGCTAGCCACAAAGGACTTAGCCAATGCATGGGTTAGTTATAATGCTAGTGTTAGAAATTTGAGTGTCCTCCTTTCTTATGAACCAAAATTTTGAGAAAATTGGAGTCAGTCTAATGTTGTCAACTCTAGAGAAGTCTTGCTAAAATAGGTTGCCATTGGCTTCTCAGCTTCGATTGCACAAAATTCTTTCATATTTCAATTCTCAAGGTTTTGGTCCCATTTTAAGGACCCATCTAGATTATAAATTTATGAAGAAGACTAGGAGGAGATTGGTTGTGGGGTCAGCTATTGGCACTCTGGAGTTATTATGTGGATTGGGTTTGGTGTGTTCTATATTGTGGCATAGGATCTAGGCCAATGAAGAGATGAAAGAAGAGAAGAGAACTCTTGATTCATCGTCTGTAGAGGAGATAGCTTTCGATTCATCCATAAATAGTTTGTCAAATTAAGAGAGTGGACCTAAAAAATTATTATAATATACTAGCAGACATAATATGAAATTTTAGAGGGGAAGGCACATTGAGAAGAAAGTATGTGGGGAGGTATAGAAAGCAGTATTACAGGATATTAAGCAAGAAGTGGCCATCATGAAAAGAGACTCGTATATAACTGAAGTCGCAAGCATAAGGCATCACAATCTACTGTATCTCATCGGCTATTATCGTGAATAAGAATGAAGACTTGCTGCTGATCATTTATGAATGCATATCCAACAAGAGACCTAACCACCATCTATATATACAACAACAAGAGATTGCTGACATAAAAGGAGAGGCCCAACATTGTGCTTGCACGATTTGGCCTCGACACTAAGAGTGTGTGATCCATAGAGATGTAAAGCTAAGTAATGTAATGTTGGACTTGGAGTTTAATGCGAAGTTAGATAACAATAATTGCTGCTGAGATATGGGGATATATTAGTCCCCAATATTTAATGACAAGCAAGAAAAGATATCATAATTCTTTAAACAAGGAATTTAAACTCTATTTTAGATTTACCGATAAGAAACAATCTAAAACAAACTTATTTTTTTTTTAACAAATTTTATTAGTTAGCCTATTTTTGTCATCATTGAAACAAAAGATTAAGCTAGGCACCCTTATGTTCACTTTGTACTAGCAAAATGTGATCAACATTTCTCTACCTTTGTCCTAAAACTAAAATACATATTATGCAACATATATATTACAATATAAACAAATTCGTACCTATGTAAGTTCTAGCTAAACAACTTATAAACTATTAGCCTGCGCTTAAGATCTCTATCAAAATTGGGCTAGGCTTGTCGTCAGCTAAGCAAAGTTGAACCTAGTAGTAAACATTACATGGGTCCTAGCCCACATAAACATGGTCTAGGTTAAGAAGGACATGTAATGGTCCAAATCATTGGGCGCCTTTATGTTCATCCAAATCAATTAGATTTAGATTATGCTGGACCAAACATGATATTTAGGTGAAAACTTGCTATGTTGGGTCTTGATTTTCTATAATGGAAAACTAAGAAGGGACTTGGTTTACTACCTATTAATTTTTAGGATATTATAAGGTGAAAAATCTAAAGGCATCCCCTCAACTTAAAACCTATCGCAGTGACATCTTCTTAACTTTAAAATGTTTCAAACAAGTCCTTAAGTTTTCAAACTATTCCAAACTGATCCAAACTCTATTAACAGAATGATGTTCAATGACTATCACATATTGCACAAAATTATATTATGACCAAATATCCTTCACATTAATTTTTATAGGATGAAGTCCTCGCATAGATCTCAAAGAACTCTTCATATATAATGCATAAGGATCATCTACTGCAAATATCTCAAAGTATTCCATAGATTATTCATTCACCTGCATAGATCTCAAAATACTCTTAATATATAGCCCATAGTTAAGGATTACCCATCGCAAAGATCTCAAAGCACTCTCTTCATTCATCCATTTGCACAAATTTCAAAGCACCCTTAGTATATGGTCGATAATTAAGGATCACCTAGCACCATGCAGATCTCAAAACACTTTGATCTTCTTTATTCATCTACCTATATAGATCTCAAAACAGTCTTAGTACATGGCCTATGGTAAAGGATCATCCATCATATAGATCTCAAAGCACTCCAAATCTCTATATTCGTTTGCCTGCACAGATCAAAAAACATCCTTAATATATGATCCATTGTTAAAGATCACCTATCAGACAAATCTCAAAGCACACCAAACCGCTTCAATATTCATCTACTTGTACAAGTCTCAAAGCATTCGTTAGTATACGGCTCGTAGTTAAGGATCACCCATGACATTGATCTCAAAGCATACCAAACATCTTCATTCTTATACTTGCATAGATCTCAAAGCATCATTATTATGGAGTCAATAGTGAAGGATCTCCCACCAAACCCTTTTATTCATATGCATGCATAGATCTCAAAGCATCTTTAGTATGAGGTCACCCACCACCTAGATCTCAATGCACACCAATCCCTTCCTTCATCCATAGTTTAAGAAAGATGAGGGTATTTTAATCGTATGAACGGTAATTAACGCTGTTCCGCTGGTCATGTTTTTTTTTTTCAATCTGTTGCATCTTTCATCATAGGGGTAAAAGTAGTAACCTCATGATTAATCTCATGTTCTTAATAGAGTAGGATCATCTTATTTGAGGTATAATGGTCACCTCGGTTAAATCTAGTTCTCTAGTATTAATCATTTAAAATATTAAATTATAATCATCTAGTCAAAAGTACGAATGACTCAAAAAAAAATATAAGGTACCAAAGCATCTCCCAGCTAAGAACGCATACAGTTTTTATCTCTTCTCAAACAGAAACATATGCGGTTCTCACATTTACTCTAATAACAAATTTTACCCTCTCTTGAAAGATTAAAGCTCCATCGCAAGTTTAGTTTCGCTTCCTATGAATTTAGAACATTTGAGATTATTTTTAGGAGTTACATATTTGAGATTAGCCGAGATTATTTTGAGTGGGAGCACACTAAAGTATATAATTCGTGCTTTCCATACATTTTAGGCGGTATAGATGGTGATCAACCATATATAACTCCAATTAAATAATCTATCATTCAATTTCTTATCAAGAATTGAAAGCTGGTACATGCATATGAATGTGCATATGTATTTTGAAGACCCTCCTACAAATGCATGAATTAGAGCTAGATCAGTAAATATGTTAATATGTAAACTGTTTCCATCTTCAAGAGGCCTTATACATACGCAGCCCAGCGTGGATTCAGCCTGCTATGTAGGGGTCTCAACCAAATGAAATTAATGATAGGAACATGTAATTCATTATAAAAGTTTCTTAATCAGCCAATCATATGTTGTAATCCCAAGCAAACACAAAACCCATGCATGGCCTATATATGTACAATGGGAACCAAGAAGAGCAGGGGTCCCATGAATCTGCTATAGAAATTCTTTGTGCACCACGAGCAGTGCAGAATGCATGCACCGTCCATGATGATTGGGCTCATACACAGATCGAAATTCGATGCATGAAAAAAAAAAAAAAATTTTACTGATCCCGCATATAAATCAATCATCGCAGACGGTGCACGTGAATCTACATTATTTATGATGCACAAAATATTTTCGTTTCTGCTATTAAAATTACAATACCATTGCATGTGAGAGGCGCATCGTGATGATTGATCTATGCACGGGGCAAAATACAGTGCATGGGAAAAAATTTTTTTTTATCCTGTATGTGCGTCAATTATCACAGACGATACATACGGTTCTACACCCTCTACAGTGCATAAAAATTTTCGTACCTACTATTAAAGACTGCAATACCATTGCGTGTGAGAGGCTCAAATTTCGTCCGGCCTGGGGATTGCAAATCCAGATGGAGCTAGCTTTCTCCTCATCTCCCTCGTAACTCAGAAGCCAAAAAAAAAAAAAAGGGTCAACAAGTTCTTCCCGTACACGCCACGTTGTAAAAGTCATCTCCTCATTATCCCCGTGATTTATTACAAAGCAAGCATAATCTACTACCTACATGTCACTGCATCTTGACTCCATGCACGTGAACTTGTTCAAAGATGAAGCGTTTTTTTTGCAGACAGGATCCGAACTCAAAGTTTGGGCCCTATAAATGGTCGCATGGTTGCTTAACTTCGGGACAAAACATCGTTAACAACCAATCAACCACAATGGCTAACATGAGTTGGAATTCCTCCTTTATGCCTCTACTCCTCTCCTTAGCCATCTTCAATCAGCGCCACTTCTATGGTTTCCAAAGCTTCCTGTTACGCCTCCGACTAAAGATCGCGATTTAAGAATCATGGCAACCGTCATATATTCATATAGAACTCTCCTCATAAGCATGCAAGATATCTCATCACGATATCATAAAGAAACAACAAAATAAATTAAATTTAAATAATTAATATTTGATTTAATTTAAATAATCAAATCAAATATCTTACAACAATAATATTCTATATTTTTGCATCAAATTTAATAAATTCTAATCTAAACAAAATATCAAAGTCTGCCCCTAATTTCTGTCATGATGAATCTCCGAGTCATGCTAGTTCTTTCAATCTGTAAAAATAATAAAATATAAAATAATGAGCTAGACAAATCAGTAAGCAATGTATCTTTGGCTTGGTAAATCAAGCAATAATAATATACTAAGAATAAGCATATAAATGCATCAGTTCAAAAAAATATTAATCAAAATAAGATCCATGCCGGATTCAATCTTTTCAAATTCATTTTCATTCATAAATCAATTTCTTTCAAAACATCCGGTTTACCTCGACAGTCACGAACTATGACCACATTTATACCCTATGGCTGGCGAAATGAGCTCAGAATAGATAAAGTGACAACGTATAACGCCCACGGGTAGAGTATCGATATACCAGCACATAACTCTCTCCGATAGGATGTCGATATACCAGCATATAACTTTCATTGGTAGGACGTCGACACATCAGTATATAACCTCCATTGACAGAATATTGATATACCAGCGCATAGCCCCTATTGATAGGTGTCGATATACCAGCGCATAACTCTCATTAGTGGAATATCAATATACTAGTGTACAACCTCCACTGACAAAGTATCGATGTACCAGCACACAAGCCTCACAGATAGAATATCGATGTATCAGTGCGCAATCCCCACTAGTAGGGCATCGATTTGCCAACATATAACCCCCATTGGCAGGATTTTGATACATTATCCAGCTGCGAGTCAAAATCTATCTTGATTCAAATATTTTTTTTGATAAAATCAATCGTATTTCAACTGAACAATACACAAATCTATTTGAAATCTTTCTCGGAGTTTGTTCGCTTGTATCAAAAATATGTGTATCTTGTTGTATAAGAGCATAGACCCTTCATTGGGTCCGAGGTTGCAGGCTTCCATCCTTGTCTTGTTCAGCTATCAGAATAGCTAGATTCTCCACTCTTTATGGGCCATCAACTATTTTATGACCTTTTTAACCACAACCAAAATATGCACCGATGTTTCAATGATAATCACATATTGTATGATTTCCATCATATCGGAAACACTTAGTATTATTAGTTGATCCATAGTGGTCACTCACTAACCTCTTATTTGAACTTTCAGTATTTTACTATTCTATTCTTGAGATTTATTCGATCTATGTCTTTTTTTTATTTATTTTCTTTCTACACGTTCCTCATTAACTTCTCTCTTAATTATCAATGTTTATTTACCACATCTACATAAATAGTTAATTTATATAGCATCACTTACTTTTTAATATCTATTTTAGTTTCATCTCAAATTTATGTACTCGATCACGCTCATTCTCGACCAACCTCGAAACAAACTTGGCAAGTTCCATAAACTTAGCTTTATATTCTGCAACTATCATATTTTTTATTCAGATATATAAATTTTTGTTCTTTTTGAATTCTTATACTTCGAAAAAATATTGATCATAAAATATCTTTCGAAATCTCTCCCAGATAAGTTGCTCCCCTTCTTGCTTATATGTGTGTTGTAGTCTCTACCACTAATTGAATGCTTTACCATATAATAAATAAGCTGCATACTGAATTTTTCATCATTACGGCACCCTTGGACAGCAAATGCCTTTTCCATCTCCATAATCCAATTGTTGGCTTCCAAAAATTCGATGGCCTCTTGAAAGCTGGTGGAGACAACTTCTTAAATTCTATAATATTACTTCGTTGCTCTAGTTGCTCTCCATATTCTTGAGGTGGTAATGTTGTCTAATGCTATAGGAAGAAGGGGAAAGAGAAAAGGTAGGTTGGGGCTTATCTTGGGCTCTAACAAGTCTCTAGTCCTCATTTTCAATGGAACAATGATGGCTTCTAAGAAGAAGATTCTTGCAAGCTCCTCTATTTGAGACCTTGGTTTTTGATGAGAAGAAGAGGGAAGCCCTTTTCTCTTTAAATAAGGCCGAAAGGGAGGAGTTTAACTCCTTCCTGGTGGTGGTTTTTGACTCCGTTCAGGAGTCAATCGAGGGAGAGTTCAACAAAAGCATAGACTTCCGTTGGGAGTCTTCTTTCTATTTTTTTATTTTTCACTGCTTTAAGATTTGTGTGACTGTTTTAACTGGGTTTGGGGTATCACAGCTAGGCTTTTTAAAAGAGTCAGTACAAGAGTTAGACTGTTATCTTTATATTATAGAAGTATAAGTTTATTTCATAGAAGATAGAAGTTGGAGTTTGGTTAAGTCATTTGGGATGGTTTGCTTGGTAGCTCAAAGTGGGGATTATAGGAGATGGTCTAGCAAGGGCTTGCACCTCCGTTCGGCATGCAGCATTTGCTTGCAATTATACTTCAGGCAAAGTGGACGAATTTAATTATCTCGATGGGTGTCTGTTGAATATAGCTTGAATTTTGGTGTGATCAAGTTTACTACCCAATTTGACTATTTTGAAGAGATGATGAGTGAATTTTTATGAGGTCTATGGTAGTAGCAGAGGGGTTGGGTTGTCAAGCTTACCACTGACCTTTAGCGGGTTGCAGGGGTTTAACCCCACGGCCTGCAACCCCACAGTATGGACCGATCCTATTCTTGGGATTTAGTTGATTTATTTAGGTATTTTAGTCTTTTCTCATTATTTTAAGATTTGATGGCTATATATATTATAATCACCCATTAGTTTGTTATTTGAGCTGCCGCATATTTTTGTACTCCATCTCTTGATATAGTGAAATCTCTCTCCATCTTTGCCTGTGGATATAGGTCAAAAGTTGAACCATATAAATCATTATATTTATTTATCTGTGTATGGTTGCTTATTATTATTTCAGATTTTCATACTAATTAATAAGTAATCTTATAACAAACTAATATTAAAGCCTAAAGACCATATTTATTCAGGTTTGTTCATCATATTCGTTTAGGGTTCCGATTGTCTATTGATTTCATGTTTATTTTTCATGATTTATTTATGATGGCTACAAAATTCGAGATCAAAAAGTATAATGGAAAGAATGATTCAATCTTTAGCATGTGAAGATATGAGCCCTTTTGGTTCAATAGGGATTGCTGAAGGTGCTAAAGAGTAGAGATACTTTATTGATGATGTTGTCTGAGCAGGATAAAAATGATCTCTTGGAGCATATACATAGTGTAATTCAATTGTCTTTAGTAGATGAGTTTTGCAAGAGATTGCAAATGAGCAATCTACTGCAGCATTATGACTAAGGCTAAAGAGCATCTATATAACTCAATCTCTAACAAATTAGCTCTATTTGAAGCAACAACTCTACACTCTTCAGATAAAGGAAGGAATGCCTCTTAAAGATCACAAAGATGAATTCAATAAAATTATTCTAGATTTAAAAATATTGACGTTAAAATTGATGATGAGGATTGAGCAATTATTTTGTTCTATTCATTATCTTCCTCATTTAAGCATTTTGTTAATACTATGCTATATGCCTGGGGCACTCTTTCTATAGAAGACATGAGGGCTTGATTGAACTTGATAAAGTTTTTTAAAAAAAAGAATGTCTAAAACTTGAGGTGAAAATTAGATTGATGGTCTAGTTGCTAGAGATAGATCAAAATAAAGAATTCAGGTTCAAGTTTTGAAAGTAATAGTGACAGATCAAAATCCAAATGAAAAGGAAGAAAGACAAATGTAATTATTGCAAGAAGAAAGGGCACTAGAAATCTGATTGTTTTAAACTCAAAAAAAAAGAAGAAAAAGTCCAATAATCCCTCTAATGCTGGTGATTCAATTAATATAGCAGAGGATAGTTCTAATGGTGCCAATATCCTCTCTATATCTATCAATCTATTTAAAGATACTTGAATTCTTGATTTAACATGTTCTTATCATATATGTCCTCATTAGGATTGGTTTCCACTTATCATCCAATTAATGATGGTGTTATGCTTATGGGGAATAACATGTCGTATAAGCTTATTGGTATAGAAACCATTCGAATCAAAATGTATGATGGTATTATTAGAATCTCATTTGATATGCAACATATACCAAATTTAAGAAAGAACTTAATTTCTTTAAATACTCTTGATACATATAAGTTTAAGTATTCTTCCAAAGGTGCTCTCATTGTGCTCAAAGGCAAATTATATTATGGCCTCTAGTTGCTTCAAGATAGTACAGTTATTGATGCTATATCAGTTTTCTCATCAGATCCAAATTTGGATAGTACTCATTTGTAGTATATGTGTTTGGGTTATATGAGTAAGGTTGACATATTTCTTTTGAGTAGATAGGATATATTATATGGTCAAAAAATTGGGAAGCTTGACTTCTATGAGTATTGTTTATGAAAAGCAATGTAAAGTTAAGTTTAGCATAGTCATCCATAGGATAAAAGGCATGTTGGATTATATCCATTTTGATTTTTAAAGTCCTACACCTGTTCAATCCAAAGGCAATTCTCAATATTGATTGAGTTTCATTGGTGTTCTTTTGAAAAAAAATTGGATATACTTTCTAAAGTAGAAGAATGAAGTCCCACTTTTAAGAAGTGCAAAGAACTTGTTGAAAAATAATATGACAAGAAGATCAAGAGATTGAGAATTGATAATGACATAGAGTTTTGTGAGAGTCAGTTTAATGTGAGGTTGAAGGCATTGTGAGATACTACAGTAGAATGGTGTTGCCAAATATATGAACAAGATTTTTTTGAAGAGAGCATGGTGTATACTTTCTCAATCTGATTTATCTCAAAATTTTTTGGCTGAAGCTGTTAATATGGCCTGCTACTTGATAAATAGGTCTCCATCCACTAATATTGAAATAAAGATTCCTATTGATGTATGGTCTGGTATATCTGCTGATTATTTTATTTGAAGATATTTGGTTGTCCTACTTATGCACATATTAATGATAGTAAACTTGAAAAAAGGGCATAGAAATATATCTTCCTTAGTTATCAATCTAGGATGAAAAGCTATAGGCTATAGTGTATTGAGCCTAGTTCTTAGAAATTGATGGTCAGTAGAAATATTACCTTCAATAAAAGACTATGTTTATTCGAGAGAAGTGTTAGCAGCTATAGATAAAAATCATAGGGTTGATAAGTGGGTGGAGTTTGAGATTAAATCTTCAATTCATCCATCACAAGATGATACTTCAATTCCACCAATTCAAGATAATGAGTCTAAGATTATTGATAAGAGAGATGTCCCATAGGAGCAGCAGTACGCCATAGCCACTGATAGATCGAGGAGGCAAATTAGACCTCCTCAGACATATGGATAAATGGATTTGGCCTCTTTTACAATGTTTATAGCTAAGTCTATTGAGATTCAGAATCTTGTTAATTATCATAAGGCCATCATTAGCAGTATATCTGCATAGTGGTCTATTGCTATGAGTGAGAAAATTGAGTCTCTTCATAAGAATCCGATATATATAGGAGCTAGTGAAACTACCATAAGATCAGAAGATTGTTGGGTGCAAATGAATCCTTTTAAAAAGAAAGAAATCCCAAAAGTTTAAGTAGTAAGGTTCAAAGCATTTTGGTTATAAAGAGCTACGTCAGAGGGAAGGTATATACTTTAATGAAGTTTTTTCTTCTATTGTGAAACATAACTCTATTTGCATGTTGCTTGTCATTATTACGTTGTTTGACTTGAAGCTTGAGAAGCTTGATGTCAAGACAGCTTTCTTGCATAGTGAGCTTGAGAAATAGGTTTACATGCAACAGCAAGAGGGATCTATTGTTCAGGATAAAGAGGATCATGTTTGGTTGTTGAGAAAATCATTATATGATATGAAGCAATCTTCTAGATAGTGGTATAAGCAGTTCGTGTTTCGCATCCCAACAGCACGCTGGCACCACCTAGCTCTAATATCAATTGTTGTGCACGGTATCACTTGCTATGATACCATTTGTTGTGCAGGATACGATACCACTTATTGCAGCAAGAAGAAAGAAGAAATAAAATAGAAAATACACAATTAAGTATATAGAACAGCACAAGTGCTGCCTCCACAGGACATGTAAGTTTCATTAGGAAAGAGAACATAAGTACAAAAGGAGATCCTCACATTCTCAACTCTCCGTACATAAATCTCTTTCAACTAGAAGCTACCCTCATAAAAGCTTTCTCTAAGTCTCCCAAGGAGTCCTTCTCACAGGCCTGCAAGTATCAGGGTCCTCGACGCCCCTAGATGCTTCTTGTGAAAGCAAACCGCTATATCAGTTCAATACATTTATGCTTAGGCATGGTTACTCTCGGAGTGACTTTGATAATTGTATTTATCACAGAAGATTTGCAAATAGTTCTTTATTTTTTGTTGCTCTATGTTGATGATATGCTTATTGCAGTAAAGAATACATCTGAGATTAAGAATTTAAAGGCTTAGGTTAGTAGTGAATATGAAATAAAGGATGACTTGAGTGCAATAAAGAATATTTTGGGTGTAGAGATTTATAGGGATTAATGCATAGGCATATTGTTCTTATAATAGAAAAATTATATTATGAAAGTGCTTGAATATTTTGGTATGCACGATTGCAAGCCAGTAAGTTCTCCAGTGAGTTCTCCACTTACAGCATATTTCAGACTTTCAGCTACTTTATCTCTATAGTCAAATGAGGAGGAGGAATATATGTCACATGTTCTATATACTATTGTAGTTAGGAGTATCATGCATACCATGATTTGCACACATCTAAATATCTCATAAGCTGTCAGTGTCCTTAGCAGGTACATAAGGCATCTAGGAAAGGTCCATTAACAGGCTGTCAGATGGATCTTATTTATTTGAGAGATACTATGGATGTTAATTTGGTATATGATCGGTGTCGGACACTTATAATAGTACTGTTGGTTATATGGAATCTGATTATGTAGATGATTTCAACAGCTCTCTAACAGACTATATTTTCACTTTCTTAGGTTGTGTCATTAGTTGAAAAGCGACTTTATAGTTTACTGTTGCTTTGTCTACTACAGAAGCAGTGAAGGAGGTCATTTAGTTGTGAGGTTTGGTTGATGATCTTGGCTTACAGCAAGATGTGATTATTGTTTATTGTGACAACCAAAGTGCCATATATCTGACTAAAATTTAGATGTATCATGAGAAGACCAAACATATTGATATCAGATATCAGTTTATTCAGGATGTTGTATCACAAGTGGTTATTTTACTGAAGAAGATTTCTACGATAAATAATCCAACAAATATAATGACCAAGCCACTTACCACTCTTAAGTTTAAGAACTACTTGAATTTGATTCATGTTTTGAGATGTTGAGCTAGGTCCTTAAGGGCATTATTGAAGGAGATAGAGAGGAGTTCACTATTTTGTATTGTAGCTTAATGAAATTTAAGACAAAATAGAGATTTGTTGAGTGTGGCTTAAATTTTGATGTGATCTAATTTTTCACCCAATTCGATTATTTTGAGGAGACGACGAGCAGATTTTTTATGAGATTTGTGGTGATAATAGAGAGCTTGACTGTCAGGCCCAAGCCCTAAGCCCGCCAATGACCTCTAGTTGGGTGCGGGGCACAGTTTCCGCAGTACGGACCCCTCTTGCTCTTAGGCTTTAATTGGTCTATTTAGATATTTAAGTCTTTTTTATTGTTTTAGGATTTGATGGCTATATATATTATAATCATGCTTTTTGTTATTTGAGCCATCGTATATTTTTATACTCTATCTTTTGATATAGTGAAATCTCTTCCTATCTTCGCCCATGGATGTAAGTCAAAAGCTGAACTATGTAAATCATTGTATTTATTTTTCTGTATGTGATTGCTTATTATTATTATGGATCAGATAATCTTGCAATGGTATCATATACCGATGCCTAAGCCTTTCATCAATTAAGAGCAATCCACCATTCTAACTAATAAGCTTGGTTGCATTTTCTTGACGATACTTTTTTCATCAGTAGAAAGTTGAAATGTTTTGTAGTTACAAAAGTAGGGTGATAAGGAAATTTCTCTAGCACTGCTCAATATGCATATGTTTTGGTGTAGATTAGAGGTATACTCCAAGGGATTTCTGAGAGAATGTACAGGATATTGCCGTGCAGGGTGCTATAAGTGCAATGGCACTTTGTATTGAATCATTCGGCAAAGAGAGTTGGTGTCATCCAAATGGTGTTGCAGTCCATTTGGTTGAGGGGGCAGACTTTGAGGCTTTCCTATTAAATCTTGTGCCTTGCACAACACCTGGGCAAATCTAAATGAAAAATTTCTAATTTCGCTAGAAAAAGCGCAAAATCACCTTGATGAAGGATTAAGCTTATTGCATGCTCCAATTAAATTAATGAAACAAGAGCATTCTAAATATGAATCAAGCAACGCAATATACTAAAGTTATCATTAATACTTTTCTCGAGTTATTCTTAAAAGTTATTGTTAACTTTGAAAGCTGTGCATTGTGTGATCCAATGATTGATGTCGTAAAAAAAGATCAATTATTTTTTGTGTAAAAGATATAACCCGGACCCAATTCAACCTATTGACCTTAGATACTCAACTGTACTGGGTTAGAGGGCCCTAAACAAAGGAGAAAGAGAGAGAAAGGATGGACCTTACACATGATCTATAATGTTGGATGATTTGTCTTGCATTTCATTGCCTTCTGAGTGTACTTAGTATGATTGTGAAGCATCTGATGAAGCATTTATCATTTTGAAAACAAGTTTACTCAATTTAACATAAATTGGTGAGTTTTATGAACATGTCTTTCAGGCTTTTGTCAAGACCTATTTGAAGAAATTGATTATTTTTAAAACCTATTTTAGGAAAAAAAAGTGAACCTTTTTTGGCCATAACAAGTCTCGTAGAGGGATGGAAAACCGTGAAACTTGTAGATAAGTGTTACTCTCAAGTGAATATGTACATATATATATATATATAT
>KE505478.1:268938-289234 GCA_000441515.1 Elaeis oleifera
GTCTCACTATCAGATAGAATTGAATCTATGAGGTCACACAATAAAAGATTAGATCTGGAATAAGTAATTGAACTTATGAAGTGTCAAATAAGTTGAGAAAATCGATTGGATTCATGGTAACCTTACTAGCACATGATTGGATCCAATTCCTCTATCCGTTGGGATTATTTAGTTGATAAGCTAATTTAACTTAATCACCTGCTAATTACCTACATGAATAAGATTCATGATACTCTAATTGTTGGATGTCTAAATTATGGATCACATAAATTAAGGGTACAAGTCCTTTATGAATCTCCTTGATAGTTATTATGGGGTGCCACTTTGATTTAATCAATTTAGACGTATCCATTAATTAGAGGGCCTTTGATTTTCATATGGGATGTCTCTTGGGTGAAAAAGAGGGTGTTTAATTATGGATGCAAGGGCTCCAATAGTTGACGCCTAATGGACTTCCTAATGTAAGTTGGATAAATTAAGTTAATAGAAATCCTAATGCAAGTAGGACTTGTATTATGAGATTGAATAGGATTCAATCCTTATGCCTATTTAAAGGGACCTCCCCTAAGGTCCCTAGAGCATCAAACCAGCAGCCCTCACACCCAAAGGCTCTCCCACGCCTCTCTTCCTCTCCCTTTCTCTTCTCTTGGGTGTTCTATACACCCTTCCTTGGGACGCGCGTCCTAAGGAGTTTCATGCCCAAAGGAGTTTGGGTGCCTCTTCCTTGCTGGTTTCTAGCATCTGATAACAGCACATAGCAAGAAGAAACTCTAGAAAAAATAAGAAAAAGAAGATCAAGGAGAAAGATCAAGTGTTGATTGCGATCCAGGCTTCGTTCAGATTCAGCAAGCTGAATTTTAGAGAATCAAAATTCAGATTATAAAGGGCTGTTCCAAGTTGATCCCGAGTGAATACTCGTAGAGACCGGACACTTGTGCGGCTAACAGAGAGCCTCGTCTCTTTCAGATCCAGTTTTGAAAAAAAGATTGCGAAACAGGTATGTGATTTGATCACAATCTGAATTTCAGCATATATCAATTTCAGTATATGAAATAGATCCATATGGTTTTATATTTTTATGTGTACAAAATTCATATTAAAAATATTTTAATCTTATTCTTTACTGCGGTGTTTAAAAAATAAAATTTGAAACACATGCATACACCAAACCCAAAATTCCAACAAAAGCTACTAAAATTAGGCTCAAACAAAACACTAATCGCAAAAATAATCAGCAAAGCATTTTTATGCATGCAAAATTCATATTAAAAGTATTTTAATCTTATTCTCCACTGCGGTGTTTAGAAAATAAAAATTTTGAAACACATGCATACACCAAACCCAAAATTCCAACAAAAGCTACTAAAATTAGGCTCAAACAAAATACTAATCGCAAAAATAATCAGCAAAGCATTTTGTTTAACTTGTATTGCTTTCTTATTTCTTTAATTTCTTCCTTCATCGCTGAGTTCTTCAATATTTTTATATTTTTCTGTAAATATTGTTGTACACATCTTTCTAATTAAAGACAACAAAGCCTGAGCCCAAGTTGACAAACCACCCAAAAAGTTCCGCTTTGGACTTGAACAAAAACTACAACCAAGTATCCAATCCTTGCTCCATGCATCTTCCCAAGTGCCTCAAGCAAGGATCACCAACTCGAAATCAGACCCCATGCCGGCTGACCAACGGTACAAGTCAGTACGCCTCTGTATCGGACCGTACCAAACCCAGAACAACATGAAACAAGAGATGAACCGAAAAGAAAAGAGAGAGAAGGGGGAGGAGGGAAAGGCCAGTGGAGATGCCGGTAGCCACCGAGGCCTCTCGGGATCACGGTCCTCCACGAGAGAAAATGAGAGCAGAGAGAAAGGGGAAGGAGAGAAGGGAGGGAAGTGGTGGGGAGATCGTCGGAGGGCCACCGATAGCCACTAGATGGTCGTCATGGCCATCGAATGGTCCAAAATAGCCTACAGCTGCCACATATTTGAAATAGAGATGAAGCCCTCATTTTAAGTAAATTCGACAAACCCATTGCCAGCTTCACTGTATATCATGTTTTTAAAATATACAACAAAACAGGGGTTTCGCCCCTATTTCAGACCCGCGACCGCCACTAGCTGTTTTGGGCCACCTAGCGGCCTCTCCGCCACCTTCCCCTCCCTATTCTTCTCTTCTTTCCCTCTTCTATCTCTCTCTCTCTTCTCACATCTCGCAGAGGACCGCGGAAATTCAAGACCTCAACAGCCCTCCGACAGCCTTGGGGGCCACCGTCGGCCTTTTGCTTCCTTCTCTCCCTCCTCTCTCTCTCTCGTACTCTCTTTCTTCTCTCTCGCTCCATTTTCTCCGGTATTCTGAATCAAACGTTCGAACCACACTGATTAGCCGTCGGTGGAGTTCGGCATACCCAAACTGCTGGACCGTCTAGCTGTCCGACCCCTAGTTCAAGGTGGTTCGGTGAACCTCAAGTTGAGGTGAGGTAAGCAAGCCTTAAACCTTTTAAATAATTGTCTTTCAAAAAGTTTTAAGGGCATATACAAGGAATAAAAAGTACCACAATGGGCATGGCAAATAGTGTTTAGCATCAGAAGTATGAGCACCACAACAGTTCTCTAAGTCAAGAGCAAGTGCAGTGTGAACTTTGGTGAGCTCTCAAAATTTAGAATGGAGAAGTGACAGTGGACTAAAAAAATTATAAAAACTACTCAATGATTGTAATTTTAAGAATTTCATCATATAAGGGCTGAAAGAATGATGAAACAATAAATGGTGTAATTACAATTGGAAAAAGATTGACTTTGACAAAATGCAATAGAAAAGATCCAAAGGAAGATACTTGAATGAAAAGGGCTTGATCGCATTAGAAAGAGCGCACCAGCAGGGTCTGGAGCAGGTGCATGACACCTAGATGGAAAATTTTGGCTACTAAAAATCTTTCAAAGTCTGAAGCATTACTTGTATATCTTGCAACTTAACTTTACTTCATTGGTTGAAGTTCATTTTTGTCACAGATAACTAAAGAGAAAGGAAGTAATGCTTTATGAGTATATTTTTTTAACATTCAGCTTTGCATACAAGCAAATGGATCACTTGTGAAACATGGCAATGAGAAAACAACTGGCACTGTAGGTTCTGATATGGTCAGGTAAAGGTTTTACGAAATATAACAGGGGATCCAGGCCAATGCTTCCAACCACTGCTCGACATTTCTCAAAGGAGTAAATCTATAAATGGAGAATTCACTGTTTCACCCTTCTTGGATGCCAAGAGACAATAGAGAAAAGCATACATATTGTGTGCAAAATAACATATCAAATTATGGTGTGAGAGAATATCAGAGCACAACATAAGCTATATGCAAGTTTTATAACATAATTATGTAGATCCCAAGAAAGATTTTATGTAATTCATCCTCTTGCATGTGGAGAACAATTCTAGTATACCAAAGATTGACACTTAACTGCAGATTCATTCTTGGTTCAAAGTACTAGTAGTGACACATGTTATGCACATAACTGTTCAACAGGGAGTATTTGATGGTGGCTGCAATGCCATAAACCAGTAAAATGTCAGGAATCTTAAATTTCTTGTCACAATCTCTTCTTTTAATATGTGTTTTACATAAGCTGTTAGCTACACCTCTATTTCAGAGCAGCAAGATAACTCTCTCTATTTGTAAAATTATTATTTCTAGATGTAAGTTCACAGCTGAGAGCACTCCAGCTATTTATGTTGCCCCTTGTGTGTATCTCCTTCCAAAATTTGGTAGAGTCATGTCTAATTCAGCTGTAACAAAAGGAGAGTCAAGGTATCCTTTTTAGATCAAAATATCTAAGGTTTCCAGGCTGCCCTTGGCATTGGTCAGATGAAGGTGAAGTCACACTCCAGAGTTGAAATTATAACAAAGAATTTAAATTAGCTTCTTTTCTTGACATTTTTCCATATATAATTCATTATCCTCAACATTCATGGGAAAACTAAGGGAAACCATGAAGCTTATGCCTTTCTTTATATAAAAAATACAGATATATCAAACAATATCTGTCAACACTACCAAAAAACACACCATCTCCCATGTCACATCATGAAGCTTTTGGTTATGCCCCACCTTCTAATTCAGAGTTATAAAATGGAGCACATAAGTTTCAAAACATACCTGACCCCTATTGGTGCTTGCAGTTGAGGACCAAAACCAGGGCCACCAAATGCAGGACCACCCTGAAATAGAAACAAACAGGTGAATTTACAATAGTATTGTTAATAAATAAGAAAGAATATAATCTTGAAAGCATATGAGACCTTGACTCGCCAGGCCTAGGCCTTTTAGGATCAGCAAACCGAACAATCAATGGCTGATTGCAACCCTAGCAGAAAATGAAACAAATTTGGGCACTGTCCGTAAGCTCAAGAAATGTACCTTTTCATCATGGTATAAAAAGCTAGCTTACCTCATCACGAAGGTTCCATTAAGGCCATTTATAGCTGCTGCTGCCATCTCTCGATTTGAGAATTTCACAAAGCCACATCCTTCATAAATTATTTAAATATAAAAATAAGAAGCAAGAAGTTACAAATATTTAAGAAAGCTTATATACTTATACTGTGAAAGGACGCACCACGGCTTTGCTTCCTATCATCTCTCATAATGTAGATATCTTCAACATGACCATATGGAGAAAATATCTGCCATCAAAATATAACACTTCCATAAAGGACGTGACAAGAAGTAGAAAGCAACATTTCATGCTCAAATGTTTTATCAAGCATAGGATTTTCTGTATTGCCATATTTCGCAATTTGCTAAAGATGTCTAAATGACCTATTTTTGCATGGGAATAATATCAACCAAAAGAAGGAAATGCCAGTGGAAACCTTAGTGCTCGTATCACTTTATCGGGACCATGTGCATGCAGCATATGCATGTACAAAATACAGAAGAAGAGACTTAACTTTAGTCAAAATTTACTGGATTGCCCAATCCAATACAAAGAATTGCTACACTAAAAAATGTACATATGTTGAGCTACAATATCATCTTCCTCGTGAAAATGTTGTGCAAACAAAAGCTTACTTCCTCAATTTCCATTTCTGTGGCTTGCTTATTAAGTGATCCAACAAACAACTTGTGCTCAACTGCACCTGACATAGGGGAAGAGGTCAGACTAAAAAGCATAAACAATTCCAAATAGTGAATCGGAGCATGTGCTGATACAATATAACAGACAAGCAATATATTTCTGGAATGCTATCGGTCATCCAAACATGCATCACAAGAAAATATTTTGTACAAGCAACATAAACATCTACATACATGTAAATTAAGTACAGTCAACAGCATTCACTGAATTATTGTCTCTACATTCAGGCAATTGCGGATGATATAACTAATAAATATGTTCCTCCTCATGTCAACATATTTTATTGTTTAGGGGGGATCACACTTACTTGTTTTTTAGTACAAGTAGCTACAGGTTTTGCTATGACTTTTTACCATCATCCAACCATTACAAAAGCTCTTTCCTCTGTTCAATACATAATGACTAAGGCCAATTTGCTGTAAACTATGTTATAAAGTTTGCTATGTCATATTTGCCATATCTCGTATTGCATGCTTTCTGAGTCTAACTTTTAGGAGCCTATGTACTTTGACATCCACTTCCGTGTGTGTGTGTGTGCGCGCACGTGTGTGTGTGTGTGTGAGAGAGAGAGAGAGAGGGAACAGTGATACCAGGATCTTATAACCAACTGGATTATCCCATTATTGACTAGTGGTGGGAAAAATATCGATAACCTTCTATCTGTCCTTGCAATAAGAGCTGTAATCTTATGACTTCTTTTACAGAAGTTTTTCATGGATGCAATTAAGCATTAAGTAAATCAAATCCATTGTGTTTGAAACGATCAGTAATGTCTCCCAAGAATAATGATGCTTAACCTAGGGATTGAACCAGTAACAGGAAACCAGCACCATCAATAACTTGTAGCAATTTGTGACCACAAACCTATATGCTAACCTATAATTTGTGATGGCATCTCAAATGGTCAATCAGCAATTCCAAAGAATTCTACATATGAAGCATTTAACGTCTTGAAAGCTAAATTTAGATTTTTAGCTGCCAGAGTTTATTTTCACATGAAATATTTCCGATTTGAAAACTTAACCCTGCACAGCAATGAACCTCGACTTTCATGCAAAAATGACTTAAATTCATGACTAACTGAAAACTTGTTTCCATATGTTTAGCCACACAAACACAATCTTAAGCCAATAAGGACTGTAACTAGCTACTCTACAAGTTCTGATTTAGATTTATGATGACTAAATTTAGTAGATAAACCTACAGCGACAATATATACAAAAGGACCACTGCATGCAGGCATATATTCAGAACATTGCACATACATTGAATAGAAAGCATGTAGATAGGGAGGGCAGTTGCACGTTAACATACTTAACAATCTTTCCTATCACCTAGACTTGATATATAAATAATATTTACAAGCTCAAAGAAGTGCAATAAAAACTAACAGCTCAGGTAATTACCAAGGCGTTCCCGTTCCCATCAGCATATCTTACTTGAATAGGACCTGATCCCTGACAAAAACAAAAGATAAATCTCTCAGATGAAATATATTGCAGAGAGGGTACAGGACACAGAACAGATGCAAACCCACCCCAGGCAAAGTATACTGATTATGCAAAGCTTTGATGGCTCTGTCAGCCTCCTCTGAAGTTGCATATTTTACAAAACAACAACCTGCATATGTCAAGGTTCTGCATCTTGATCCACTGTGTCTTTGAAAATCTTTTGCAGTGATCATACAGCATGATTACAGTAAGTTTCTTTACTTAAAATAAGAGTGAAGAACAATGAACAACTAGATAACGGACAAGATTGAAAGTTTATGAACAACACAGAATTTTTTTCTAACTAGTGTCAAAATGAATGCTATATTTTCAGTTTTGATTATACTATCGAAGTTAAGCACCTCATTCTCAGAAACCAAGAACCTTGTAACACATCACAGCTAACTGGACGTAAGTCCACTAATGAGCACCCTCCACCTCAGTGCATGTGATGGGGAGCAAATCTGGGTAGATGGTTCAAACCAAGAAGGGGGCGCACCTACCATTTATCTCAAAAATTATCAGGATGTTATGCTTAGAGGAACATGCATGTGGATGCTCATACATAGATACCAGAAATGCACATCTAATTCAGAACTCTGCCAACAGATTCCTTATGTTGTACAATTTAAATCCATATCAACATTCATTCTGTTGTTTCATAAGTTAAACAAATAGAAATCTGCCCTTTTAAACCCATAAATGATGGAGCTTGGAATTTGTGTTAGAAACTTTGACACATATGTCTAAGAATGTGTATCATTCTAGATTTTATATGGCCTGCCATGCATTGTGCTTCCCAGGTCATCAATGCCCTCCATTAAATGTCTACTTCATCACTACCTTATAAGGTACAAGTCACAATCATGATCGATTTTGTATTCTCAATTTCAATGGACCACCTTATCTTCACCAACAAGATCAGTAACTTATGGGAACATGTTCCACCAAAACATTAATTCAGTGACTTAGATAAGACAATTTTTTTATCAGGGTAGAAACTTCCATGTTCCATTGTATAAGCAAAAGACATTAGACAATCCTCTGACAATGTCTGAGAGGATTGTCAGATCAACAGTCGATCTGGTGTCATTGGATCCTATACACCCGTCTGCATTTATGTCTCACAGATAATTTTACCAATTAAACATTTTATTATGAAGAAAAATTGAAAAACAATTATCTAATAGTAAACTATATATTATCTGTATTAAATATTTCACATATCAATACCTATGAATGCAAAAAATGTTGTTAATTGTAGTGCTTATCAGGCAATAAAAATAGCATTTATAAATTTTTTTAGATGCTTGCTAAGATCTTTTACCACAACAAAAAAATATGTTGTTATAACAAACCATGTAGAATCAGCAATATATGGGACCACACAAAAGGTGTCAGTGGAGAAGGATTGCTTATTCAATTCCATCCCTAAAAGAAAATGCCCTAAGCACCCTCACTCATTGCAATTTCTCCTGGATTCCCAAAGTAATAGCAAGACAAAACATTCCAAGAAACGCTAGATTCGTGTTCCCATAATCAACTAAAATGTAATTTATTCTTGTGGTTACATGTATGAGGATATGAACTATTATGCATATATATTACATGCACAAGTTACGTTTCCAAAAGAATCAATAAAATTCCGGAACATTAGACATTTTCATGATGCATAGTATGTTAAAAAGAAATTTTGGAACTTAAAATATTCAATCGAAAAAGCATGTAATACTATTGACCAAAAAAGAAAAGAAAGGTAAGCGACATCTCCTGAGTCTTCTCATTGTCGCACAAACATTCAAAATTGGAAGAAAAGATATAGTGACTAAAATTAGATGCCTTACTAAGATTCAGTTAATATGTCAGCCTACCACAAATATAGATAAATCCTGTCTATTCCAGTCATATCTCATCTTACCATAGATGCACTCGCCTCTCCTATATTCGGATCAAAGTGGGTTGATATCCCATATAACCATAAGTTTATATGCCTCTCTATCCTGAACAAGTTAGGTTAACATCTCTTATTAACGAAATATAGAAGGCTCACATCTATCACAACCAATTTTTTGCCTTATCACAAAATAAATGCCTCTCTATTCCATCCAAATTGGTGATGTAGCGATCCATAAAGATCAGATAATGTTCAAACTTTCGTTATTTATCTTCTCTTCCTTGATTTTTTCTCATAGGGTAAGCAGAAAGATATGAAAAAACTGTAAGACAAGGAAAAAAGAGTGTATTTTGAAACAATTCATATATACATAGAAGTAAATAAGTGATTCTAAATATGACAATTCTTGATGACATCACAGTCATCTATCAAATTTTTTTATTTACTTTTTTCTATTTTATTCAATTTTCCATTTTCATTCTTGTTTTGCATTTATGTTTATGTTTTATTTTTCTGTCATTTTTGTCTTTATGCTAAGTTGCTTTTGTTCTCTATTTCCTATTCAATTTTGTATTTTAATCATTTCCTCTGACTGTTACAGATATCAGCTTAGTAACACATAAAATACAAAGTTCTCTTTGACCATGTACAAGTTTTTAAGCCATACATGTGCCATAATAGAAATCCTTGAGATAAACATCAGTGTTATTGAATATCAACTTGCAAAATAACCAGAGATTATGAATGGAATGCAAACTTGGCCCAAAATGAAAAAAGCACTAATAAACAGAATTTATGATATAAAACCAGAAGAAAAATGTCACTTTGGGGAAGGATAAGAAAATGCACCAATGTATTCCAGAAATCAACTTAATATTTTGATAATAGGTGAGGTTTGATAGAAAAAACTCCAATGTTTGTGTGTGTGTGTGTGTATACATGCATGCATGCTCCATTGATCCAGCAATCTACACATAGAAAGGCATAAAGACACACTAAATGTTTTCCCAAAAACAAAGACAAAGTAAATGATGTATTGGAGGCAGTGAAAGTTTATAACAAGTAATGGCATTACCAGTGATGCCCAACATAAAGCCAAATAATTTTAAATCAGTTCCTGTCTATGTCTTGGACCATTCTGATGATCCAAAACAAATTGTTCTCGAATACAACGAGACTAAGATCTTATTAGGCATGAATTAACTATAACAATAAAGCAATAGAAAATCTGAATAATATGGCAATGCATCATCATTTCTTATAATGTGAGTCCAAAAATATAGTATTATCTCGAGCCACAGTTCGAATTGCCAATAACTTGAAGTTGTACAAAATTTCATTTCTTAAAATTCCAGGCATACAATGTCCAAGAAATTGGCCTCCTGAACCTTCAACGGACAATGCAATGCGTCAATTAGCAAAATTGCTCCAGATCGCAGGGATAAAAATGAAACACAGGAAATAAGCAACTCGATTGCCAGTGGAACAAATATAGGTGCGGGAACAATGAGGATAACATAGAAGGTCTTTGATAAACACTTGAGAGGTTTCTTTTCTCAAAGCATATCCAGATAAATTTTAATAAATTGGAGAAACTGAAGATCACATTCCTGCCCACGAATCATGAATACAACTTGTGAACTGGAAGCTGGACAACTTGACAGGAGCTGGCAAAGTATAAAACATGATTACCAATAGTCTAGAAAAGCTATCAAATCAACGAGCAGTTAAGCTCTCCTGTATGCTTATGAATTGTTGCTGCCGCAATTTTAATGCATTGTAAAATTATTCACAAGTATATTTAATATTCATTATGGGACTGACTGACAGGAAATTATGTGAGAAATAAAGCATTTTATATGCTGGTGTAGCAACAAATAAACTGTAGTAACCCTGGAACGATGAACAACCTATGAAGCAAAGGTCACACTATCCATGTCCCATAGTAGAATCTGTGCAGGATCTCATTCTAAATCTCCCAATCAAAAAAGTCTCAAAAACAAGAGACAACAAAACTAACTAACAAGAGTGTCATATGGAATTTGCAAGAGCAAGCAATCATTCACAATACATTGATACCAACTTAAAGTTGGCATATAGTGCAATGTATGTCATCTCCATGGTCAAGCATTTGACACAATATCACAAATGCATGCTATGGCAGACCAATTTTCAGGTAGCAACATTATTTGCAATTATGAACGAAAAGGAAGAACTAGTTTAAGCTCAACTCATCTGTTCATATGTAAAGCATTTTATTTAATTTAGCAATTTGGAATTGTGGACAATGACCTTGCAGATTTACTCAAAATAGAGGGGCGGGGAATGGGGTGGGCCAGAGATAGAGAGAGAGGAAGAATAAAGAGAGGAAATACTGGAATTTGACCCACAGGGATGCGCAAACACCTATATCATCATTTGCAACACACGATACTCATGAATCAGAACCATCAATTTCACAGAAAAAGTAATCAAAACAAAACCGGAAACATCCCTCTGCACAATATAGGCAGCATTCTATGAGTAAAAGGCAGTTTTAGCAGGACTGGCTCTTTTATAAGATGATTGCATCAAGCAAATCCAGCACCATGTGTCATCTTTCATCAAAATGCCAACATAAGACATATTAATCATCAAATATCATATATCCTTACCCATCACTTTCCACAATCCACATAATGAAGGAATTATGACGAAATATGCATAACTGTGACTCTCAAGTGAACATCGCATAGAAATACAATCCATCCATGCCCAACAAAGATATTAGAAGCACATATAATCACCATTGATCTGTCTCCAACTAAAGCTGTGAATGCAATGCACATAAAGCAACAACCATCCATGCAAACTCCAGAAAGAAAATATCACATGCACAACAAACCACATTAATCTATTTCATTTTCCAAGATGTGTTATCCACAAGACATGCCTAACAGGAAAAAAATGGACGAAACCATCGTACTTTGAAATGTTAATACAAAAGATACTTGATGTCCTCAGTTTATCTTAATTTCATCAACATAAGAGAAGAGCCTAATAGGTGGAGACAAAAACAACCATATCCATAATCATAATTAATCAACTCAACGATAGTTTAATGACCTCAAACCATCCAACAATATTATCTGGGTGTAGAAATTCCATTTCGAAGACATGAATTGAAACCCTGGTAACCTTGATGATGAGAAATATACTGGTCATTGAGATCTTCCACACTCTGGCTATGGTGATTAACATCCCACTCAGAAACATCCATGGCATTCCGCTTTCACTTGCAGTACAACAATTTCACAGGACTAAATACCATGCTATTACTACAAAATTTTGAGGACTTAATTATTGTTCAGAGACTTTCTTTGGTAACGCTGTCAAAAATTCGAAGATGCACTAAGTGGCACTGGAGAAAGATTATTTTGCATTCCAGAATTTCACTGCTATTTGCAAATGACTTTTATCATTTCTGTGGTCTTGAGTTCTTCAGAATGCATAGAAAGGACAAAGTAGGAAGGTTGCCAACCAAAACCAACATGATTTCGACAATGGTCCAAAAAACTGAGGAAAATGACCTTATTGCTCCTGTTAGCCCCTCAGAGGACCTGAAAAAGACACAAGTACCAACATATTAAATCAAAAGAAGCATTAGAACATACCTTGTTGTTGACCAGTTCTCTTGTCCTTGATCAAAGCCACTTCAATAACATCTCCATGCTCCTCAAATACAGGTCGGATCTGAAGCAAAATAAAGAAGCATAGGATTATATCATCAATAACAATATTAAATGAGGGACATTACATATATATATATAAAGAAGAAGAACCCAGTTGAGACAAGCATGTGCATCAGTGCTCAAGCAAGCTAAAGCACTGGCAAGACACCTTAAAATAACGTGAGTGAAGTGACCTTAACAAGCATCGCATAGGTGAGCACCTTAGTCAAGGTGAAAGGCGCTGCAGCATTCACCTCAGTGGAACATTCTTCTTTGAAACTTCTTAGATATCCCTTTTTGAATTAAGCTTCTTAAAATTTTAAATGGAATGCAATTCTATCCTGCTTCATTTCATTACGAAAGATCTCAAACAATTGAAATAACAGCCCAAGTCCACTCCCAGTGTTTATTATCCAGGTACGAGTTTTGATGCCAAACGAGGTCTTTATGTAAATATGCATGGATGAGGGAAAAATCAACTTGCCTAATCAAGAAGGAGAAAAGGTGTGCTGCCTCCACCACCGCCTTGCTTCTTTATTTTTTTTCCTTCTCCTTTCCCTTTTTTTCTTTTTGTTTTTCAATATCTGGTTTCTCCGTGCATTTTTCAGATTCACAGATTCTTTTTTCTTTAATTTGTTTCTTCTGTTCCTCTAATTCTAGTTCTAAGTTTTGCAACTAAATCCTTCTTTTACTGCAGTTATCCATGCAGTTGTATCAGTTTTATTGTTACACTTATGAGTAGTCTATTTTATGGTTTCATAGAAATTTGTGAATCAAATTCCTTTTTATATTACTCGTATGAAGTAATGTTTTAATCTAAATTATAGCCTTTTAGTTTGCTTATATGCTTGAATAATTAACTTACTGATAAGTTTATCCTTCAAATTAGATACAGATATACAATTAATTTCTAATAAATTTACCAAAGATCTTTATTAGCTCATTTCTTTCTCCAGTAATCGACTAGTGGCACCTATAGCCCCACATGATATAAGTCCTAGCACCTCAAGGGCACCTTTTGCCCTTAATTATACTAGGGTAGTCACCAGTATAGTCAAAATGCCAGAAAAGATGAAAACAGTAGGTATGAAGAGATCCCTGAAATGTAAGATATATACAAGGACACATGTATCTAATGTTACATGTAATCTTCACTTTTTCTCAATCAGAACAAGAAAAATTACTCATCTAACATACTCTTATCAACTGAACACACAAAAACAACATGAGTTTACTTGATTTGACAAGGATAAAAGCATTTTGAGCAACAATCCATACTTTGCAAGGGATAGGGATTCTCGGTCATGTTTTCTGTCCATTTCCAAATGACATACGATTTAACAAGTTAATTGCAAAAGCATATGCCTATTGACTTTATCATTCATGAATCTCAGCAAAATATGTCTGCGATTTCCTCGAGAACATAGGGTTCGCACATGCACTTTAGGACAAATATGGCCCAAAATTTTTTGAATTTTTGAAGGTGTTTAGATGGATATTCCAAACTTGATAAACAGAACAGAGAACAAAGAAAAGCCTGCTAGGACTATAGGTGTGTGCACATACAGATACACATACACCTGTATATACCTGCATACATACAGATACATCCATGCATGCATGCATATTAAAATCCCTGTCCATGCTTATTATTTTGTGTTTTCACCAAAAGCCATACAATTTTATTATTTAATTATTCAACATTTTGACATTGCGATCATGCAATTCCCACCAATCACTTGAACAATCTAAAAATATACAAAACAGTACCAGTGAAAATTTCAATTATATAGAAGTTTACAGATTTAACAGTAGAACAAAGTTTTAAAAGATGACAGGCATAAAGTGTGTATCATTATAAATAATTGTTGGTGCAAGCACGTAGCATGCTCGAGCCATATGGGGGGAATTAGTGCTAGTGCAATAACAACTGACCTCTTCTTCAGTTGCAGTCCTTGGCACTGATCCAATAAAAAGTTTGGCAAACTTACTCCTGTCAGCATTATCTGATAATAATAAAAAGGAAATAAGTCATGAAGATCCTTCTCCAAATAAGTGACAAATAACAATGGCGAGGAAGAAAAAAGAACATGTGGCTACACTATAGGATCCATACTCTAATCATGTCACTTGCTTATTTCAAATATGTTTTATGTCTGAACTAAATACTAATAAACTATCTGGCAAAATTTTAAAAGTTTAAAACAAGATATGAGATAAATGTCTTCATAAAGTAAATGTTTGTTTAAGAGGGAAAGAATTATGGTTTTTAATGATACATACTGGATTTTATATTCCTCATTATGCGGCCAATTATGTCAATATCACCTCATTAGACAATGATTGTGTATAAAACATGACAGTATCAACTAGATGACAGCTATCCTTCCCATTAATATATTGACAGATCTTATATCTTCCTTGGGATGTCTGATCAACTCTTACAATGTACGCTTAAATTTTATGAGTTCTAAAAATTCAGGATCCCTTCAAGTTCCACAGTAAGAAAAGAATATCTTAACAATGCTTCTAGTTCAAAGAATCTCAAAGAATATCCACTAAATTGAAAGTTCTATATGTCAGTATACATGAATTTCACATAACAATTTCAAAGAATGACTGTCGACTAAATAGCAGAAATTATCATCTAGCTATCCATACTCTAATTATAGATGCCAATTCAACAAAATATCCTCAAGCATGAATTGACGCAACTGCAACTGACAATGATGGAGTCCAGTAAAGCTGGAAAGAGCTTCTTGAAACCTCTAACCTTTAAAGCATGATCTTTAACTGATGCATCATCACAATAGGGTTAGTTCTTGTAGTGCAGCTTGGCATTTAATACAGATAGCCTGAAAAGGATTTCAAAGTCTTGTGAAGGAAAAACATGGCATTGGGTCAGTCCAGTTGCTCTGCTGCCACTTCACACAGGAGGAAGGAGCTCTTCTTTTGGCATACTAATATTTGAAACCTCCTTGCACATATCATGGTTATCTCTTTTCTTCATCCATCCTGAAGGCTTTTAAGTAGTCAACCTTCAATATTAAATTTTAAGCCATTAGCAGAGCTAGGCCAAGAGGAAACTTGCCCATACAGGTGATGGTCGCCATAGTAGTATCTCAGATGAGCTAAAATGTTAAGTATTTGATTTTCCCTTCTTCTCCTTCCTGCATCCTTCCTCCCCGTTAATCTTTGCTATTCTTATCTCACACATGGTATGAAGTTTAGGCCAAGGCAAAATTTACCATCTGAAGTTGACATAACTAAGGGCAGCTACACTCATTAAGGATGCTTCTTCAATGTTTTAAGTTGGAACAAGGGGATGTTGTATGTGGATCATAGATTCGCTCTTAAGTGTTGCAAAATTAAACTTAAGTTAATGTTATCAATTTTCATGTTACTTTAGAAATCTAGACTCTCAAAGATTCAAGGGAAGCATTAAATTTGCTAATGATGAACTAGTTTTTGTCATTTTTGTCGGTACTTGATACTTTAGTGATTCATACTTCTATAATAAACAAAGCTGATTTTCATAAATAGTATCGCAGTGATTCATATCTTTTTGATCATATTTAGCAAAATGTGATGGGTCTACTAATGATGAAACAACTTCCTATAAGAATAAACATTCCTTTGAGGTCAAATTTTATTCTTCAAATTCTTATTTTCATAGCTAATTCAGATCTTTCATACTACCCTAGTCACTCTAGTCAGTTCTGCCATAAAGACAAAATTTTCCCAGGATTAATCATAATCAGGTCTATATTGGAACCAAAGCAAAATGAATTCAGTAATAAAACCACAAATAGTCATACGACCAAAAGCAGACTGTGGTATGTGATAGTACATGGCTATGTTCCAGAGCTCAAATAACCACATTACATGCACATGAGGTGAACAAAGAGAGCATCACCCTACCACATATGCTTGAAAGCAATTCCACAACATGACTACTTTATGCCCTGTTTGGATGCTTGGAACTCATGTCCGCACATTATCCCTTATGGAAGTAGTGACAGTGAAATAGAGAAAGCTATTGAAGATGGAGGTGCGGCACAACAAGAGCCTCCAAAATTCTCCAAGTTTTATGCCACCAAAGTCGTCTGTATCCTGATATCAGATTTCAAACTTTCACGATTGACAGGTCACGATCAGCTCCAAAACCACTATCGAAGTCTTCTGTAAAGTGATATCTGGTTTCTCTAAAATTTCGGGATTGGCGGATCACCACCAGCTGCCACACCCTCCTCCCTCCTCCTGCTCTCTCTTCATCCCATGCCATCCATCATGGAGGCATCACCACTTCACTAAACTCAGGCATCCAAAATGCACTTAAAACGGTCTCTCCCCGCCACCTCCATATCAGGTGACGCGGAAATACCGAACTCTTTAATTTAGTTCCGTAGAAGAGATTGAGATACAGCTCAAATTCGATTTAGAAACCCTAATTCTTCATTAATTATGTTAAAAGGGGGAGACAACCCTCGAATAGTTGCACCTCGGGAGGTAAATCATCAACCCTACGGGGATTTTTTTTCCATCAATAGGTATATCATCAACAGTGAAGGGTGAAAGCCTCGATTTTCAATGCACGCATTGTGTAGAACCACATGCTATAAGTTATTCACCTGATAGGTATCTCATGATTCCTTATTTCCAACCGAAAAACCACAAACGATGCCCAGAAACAATGAGGGCAAAACCGCTAAAGCAAAAAGAGCTGCAACAGCGAAGGGAAATCAATCAAGAAAGGAGGGAGCTTTACGAACCTGGGGAACCGCCGCCTCTGCCGGAAAAGCCGCCGCCACGCCGCGGACCGGCCATCGGCATCTGGTGGCCAAAGCCATCCGGTCCCCCGCGGAACCCCCCTCTGCCGCCGGAAGGGAAGTCCTGAGAGCCTCGGTAGGGGTGGTGGCGACCGCCGGCGAAGCCCTCGCCTCCGCCGCGAGAGTGGTCGGGGTAGCGGTGGCGCTGGTCAGCCGGCCCGGCGGACGACCACCGCGACGGCATCCTCGGGTGCCTCCCGCCGACTTCGCCGCCACCGTCGCGGTCGCCTCTGTACTTCTCCATCTCACTCTCTCCCCTTCTCCCTCTCTCGAGTCTCGACCGCCTCCGGCTTTTGGAGAGGAAGAGGGAGGGACGGGCCTGGTCTTCGATCAGCTGTGTAGCATAGAACAGACTTTACATCTTTCCTCTTGATTTGGCGCCACGGGGTGAATAAACCATTTAAGGTGGGGCCCAGGATGAGCAATTTGGCCCAAATTGGCCGCCGCTGTAATGCCCGACTTGACGTTTGGGTGGACCGGTCCCAAGGGCGGGTGATACGCGTGAGAGAGGAAGAGATTATTTTCTTTTATTATGGGATTTATGGAATATACTTTTGCCTCTGCTTTCGAACTGAACGAGAATAGGACATAGGTCAGATATCCGTACGTGTTTACTACATTATAGCATGATATTTGTTGATTAATTATTTTTAATGTAAAATTATGGAAGTTGAGACTATTTTTGGTTCTAAATGGCTGCATAGGAGAGTAGGATATTAATTGATCTGTATTTCTCTCAAAGAATACAGGAGGAATGAGTGCATGTAATCAAATTGGTGACGAGAAAATAATTAACGAGATCTTTATTTGTTGACATAAAGCCCAAGATAAAACCTTCAGTGGAGAGGATTAACTGTTCTTGTCTTTGATGCATATGCATTGATGCAAAGTTGATTGACTACTGACCCATTATCTAGTTGCCATATATGGAGCAAGAGAAATAAATTTAATGTAGATACATAAATCATTTATTATTATAATATTTTTTTTTGTTTCTTTTTTACATAGCAACGTTATTATTAGGGGATATGTCCATGTGCCCCTTTCCTTTAGATAAATTCATTGGCTACATTTAATTTCCTAGCTCATCTGAGGCCTAGATAGACTGCAGCCCTTGAGAATTAGATTTCAATATGCTTCTTTGATGTGAATCTCTTTTCATATTCATACTTTAGTTTTTGTTTTAGATCTATGAGTGGGATTTATATTGATCTACTTGAGCTATAATAATTAGATGGTTGTGTTCGATCGGAATTAAAATTAGAATCAGAATCAAAATAGATTGAAATAGGAATGAAAATGACCATATCTCATGATATATATGCTTCATGATTAGAATTATAATGAGATTTAAATATTCGAGATAAATAGAAATTTGATTTTGAGGAATTGAGATATTCTTATTCATCCTAAATTAAGATGAGAATAAAATTCTCTCCAACTAAATTGTTGAAATAGAAGTTACTCATTTCCTTCTCGTTCTAAAGTTCAGCTTTTTTTAGCCAAACATATCCTAAATTCTATATTCTCAGTCCATGTATCCCCAGTATTATTAAGTCCTAATCGCCAAGCCTTTGTCTGGGCTAAAGTTCTGCCGCTCGTCTAATACCGAGGTGCTCTATGATATGCTTGGCACACACTGTCAAAATTAATCAAAGCACAAGAAGCCTGGAAAGAATTGCATAGTTCATGACAAGCATGTATGGATTGCAAGGATTCTAAGTGTTTTGTGTATCCATGATCAAAAGAGGCCTCGCTTATGTGGGGATCTTTCAATCCATAAACTTTTAAACATATTTATAATTTTGGAATTTAGCATCAATCTGATAAGTAAAAATTAAAAGAAAAAGCTCAAGGAATTGCATGGATAAATAAATGAAGAAGAAACAGAAGGATTTCAAGATACTAGTATTCTTTTATGTAAACATTAATTTATTGTCAATCCAATTGAATCTTATAATATTTTTGATAAGCTGCCTTTATCATGAATTGCTCCTGATCTTATCGGAATGAGTAAATAAGTCATATAAAACTGGAATCTCCTGTTATGATCAAGATCATCTATTTTGTCCATGATCACGCAGTCTAGACTGTGAAGAACTTTTTCTCATGTAAAATATACTCTATGGGCACTTAAAAATAGATGGTGAAAGGTCCATGACAGAACCCACCTTTGCTTCCTTTTGCATCACAGTGATTTATTATGGTATGTTCATGCACTAGCGGACTTTCCCAAATACATGGCACGTGCACCCTTGTCATGTTATTCTAGGTGCCTGCTATTAATTTGCACTTGCCCTAAATGGCATTGTCATCTTACTGAAATTCAATCATTCCTTACTTTATTCTATCCATGCTAGCTTATATCAGTGGCTAGTTTATTTCTGTGCATGAAGATTTCTGTGACCTTCGTCCTGTAAGCGATCTTAATGGAAATGGCTGACAGCAAAATATTGAGATATGGAAGACCAAGAAATTATTTGAGCTGCCAGAATCTGCAAGAGCCAATAGGTTACTGTATACAGATGATCTCTCTCATCGTACCATTTTGTGATAAAATCTCTCGAGCCATTGTAACGTTGGATGATAAGTATGCAAATTCTTTGAACATAGAAAAAAGAGTCAATTGAGAATCTACGTTGACCGACAGAAATAGGTATTTTAGAGTAATCACTGCTACAAAACAGATTTATGACAGCGCTTACTACAGCAACGATTTAAAAATCACTGTTATAGTAAGTATAGCAGCGGTTATTCATAATCGCTACCATATATTGGACATATGGCAGCGGTTATAAGTAACCGCTGCCATAAGCCTGACCCATGACAACAGTTAAACGTAACCGCAGCCATAGTCTCGACCTATGGTAGCGGTTACAAATAACTATTGGAATAGATTCTAGATATTGCAGTGGTTGACTAACCGCGATCATAGATTTGAAATATAGCAGCGGTTACAAATAACTGCTGCCATAGGTTCGATCTATAGCAGCGGTTATATGTAACCACTTCTATAGGTTCGACATATGACGGCGGTTATAGTAACCGCTACCATATCTCCGATCTATGACAATAGTTAGGTGTAACCACTGCTATAGGTCAAACTTATGGCAGCAGTTAATAATAACCATTGTTATAATTGATTATAGCAGTGGTTTTGTGCAACCGCTACTATATAAGCTGAATATAAATTTTTTTATATATTTTTTTGAATATAGTATAATTTAAATTTAAA
>KE505479.1:27242-40141 GCA_000441515.1 Elaeis oleifera
ATTGTCGGCAGTCGCTGTCGGCGTCGCCCGTCATCAGTCAGGCGGAGTCAGTCGATCAGTCGGTCCATCTTGGGGATGGACCTGTGTCGGGATCCGCAGAGGAGTTGGCGCCGGTCGACGTCGGAGAGCCGGCATTGGTGAGTCGGTGTCGGGATCCGTTGGTGAGTCGGCAACATGATCAATCGGCGTCAGGGTCAGTCGGTATATCCCAACATCTATGAAATAAAGTAAATAATATAATATATCTTGTATTATGTATGATCTACATTGGTAATGAATAAAATTTAAGATATTGAGAGGGTGTCCACGATTTGTCTTCTCTCAAAAAAATCAATAGTAAACAAGCTTCCGCCATTGATAAGTGTATATCAATTATGAGCAATCTTGTCCTCTATCACACCTCTGTCTTGTAGTCTCTCTTCAATTTTCATTAAACTCTTTCCATTTACAGTTGAGAGAATTCATCACCTAGTCATGACCGTCTGGAAGGAGCATAAACATTAAAGAAGAAAATAAATGTCAAATCAAATTAGATACTTATAACAATTAACAGATTAACATACAATATGAAATTCAATTCTTTATCTGTACAACTTGTAGAAACTCAACTTCATAAGCAGAAAGCCTATGATTCCATTTAGTATAATTGAGCAGATATAGCTGACCTTCCATGCTAATACTAGAAACCTACTAATATGCTTTCAGCCCCTCAATAGACTATCCCATCTGGTTACCTCAAATGACGATCCTCCACCCTCACCAAATTACCACATATCCCTTACTCGTGTTGGTCCTTATCTCATCCTCACTCTCCCCTATGCATCTATGAAAATACAAAAAGAAAACAACATGTTCAGAACTATTAAAAATGCACTAAATGAAATGAAATCAAATGAAAGTCAATATTTAAATCATAATAGTGCTTAAAATATAATATTTTAATTAAATTATCCTAGATCTGCAACTCATCCATGGTAACCTCCTCACATGGATAATTGGCAAAAGGATTGTGCTAAGACTCGGGCTGCTGCGTGGATGAGGAATGACCACCCTTAGGCAGCTGCATGGATAAGAATAAGCCTCGGACTGTTGGGGCTGTTAAGATTGATGAGAAATGATCCATGGGGAAAGCTAGAACTTCACACCTTTGAATCTTTTCCCTAAATGCATGATGTCACCAAGCATGCATAAATAAAATTAAATCAGTTAACACAGATATTAAATATAATACTAAATGAATTGCTAATAAACAATATTTGTTAAATGGATATGATAGGATAAGATAATATCTCATACAATGTCTACATTTTAAATATTTCTTACAAGCAATATTCTCTCCCTCAACTTTTGTTCTAACCAACTTTATTGTAGCATTAATTAAGTCATCAGTTGGCATCACATTGTAAGGCATGCAATGGGTATAAGTTTCTTCATCATCTGTTTACAACCTTTTCCCATATCATATAAGTCCTTAAATTTTATTTTGTTGACAACAAACTATTCCTTATCTTTCAAATCCTGAATAGAAAACTTATTGAGCTTGAGATGAGAAAATGAATGACTCATTCTTCAATAACATATTAGTATATATCAATATTAAAAAATTTACACATGTGAACCCATTTGTGTCTTGCTTCAACTCCCGATGAGTTTATATCTATCCAATCATATTAAAATAATACTACTTTAAATTATTCATAATAATCTAATTCATAAATATCCATAAGTACATCATAATTAGTTTTTCCATGTGCTTCCACCATAACTCCACTGCTGGATTTTTTTTTTAGTATAAAATTTAAAGTTATGGATATTGATATCATTATATCTATGAACAATATTTTTAGGATCTCAAGCAATGACTATTAATTTATCAGAATAATTTCTCTACATTATCACTGGCATCTAAAGAATATGATACAATTTTTGATGAATTATTTGATATATAAATATATATCCAAAATTAATGTATCACTTACATATTATATATCTAATTTGTTTGAAATGCCATTGAGTGAATAACTCAACCAACCATCGTTGCTCAATTCTTGGGTTAGGACTGCTGGGATAAACCGACTGACCCCCGACTCAGACCAACCGACTCCCGACTCTGACTCGGCAATAGCCGACTGACCGAACATGTGACTCCAACTGATCATCGGCCAAGCTAACAGTTCCGACTCTTCATCAACCGATTGAACAAACTTCGCTGACTTATAGCCGGTGACCGATTAGTATTCGGCCACTATTGGTAAATAGCGGATGACTTGAGCTGACGGTATGACAGAATTATCAACCTTTTGCCACCCCTACTACCGACGTATGGTCAGTTGATCTGCTCAGCATGCCATAACTATCACGAACGGTTATCCATCGCATATTATGGTACAATTAGTGAAAATTAATGACCCACTACGTGATTATGGCCTGATAATTTAGCACCATAAAATATGGAACCACGTCCGACGGTTACAAGAACCTCATCTATAAAAAGGGGGTAAGCGAACAGCACTGGTAGGCCGCTTCTAGTCAGAGCTCTGCTATTCTAAATATTCAATATACCGTTCGCTAACTTCCTTCTCTGACTTAGGCATTGGAGGTCCCCGCCGGACATCGATCCGGTCCGTGTGGATGCTATCTTGTAGGTGCTCGTTTCCGACGACAGACGATGAGGAGTTGGCCGCAATAGATTGACATGCCAAGTAGGGGTCTAACAGAGGATCATATTCATCATGACAAAAATCAGAGCCCAATGCTCGACTGCAATCAGATCGGTGAGGCACTATCCCTGTCGAGAAGAGGTTCCTCCCCCTCCTCCAGTAGCAGAGCCTAGCTCCTCACGTTCCGTGATCACCACGGACGTCCAGATCGCTGCACTTGTGCAGCAAATGAATGTTCTCATGGAGGCAGTCAAAAATCTCCAGCAACAACAAATCCAGCAATAACAGCCACCGATAGAGCAACCGGTTGCATAGTCGGTGCCTTCCAGGCACAGTCGTCATCATCAATGACAATCACTGTCTCCTTCTTCGAAGTGACCGTCTCGGCTTCCCGTCGAGATGAGCAAGGACATTCTCGGCACTCTCGATGTGCCCCTCATCGTTCATGGCATTCTCCCTCTCCTATCCATCTCAACAGTATTAGGAAGGGAAAACGGCCGCGAACACCCACCACTTCTCCTTCAAGCTCGTTGGGTGGTTCTACCCCCAGAGTTTTCTAACGGTGTTTGATGATTATGAATGCAAATTTCAAGAGATCAATCGCTGACTTGCTCAGCTCCAAGTGGAAGGTCGGCAGTCCTCCAACGACTATGACTTCCATACTGTACAGCTCCTTTCTCACCATATCTTGGACCAACCGATCCCATCTCGGTTCAAGATGTCTCAAGTGGAGCGATACGACGGCTCCACCGACCCGATCGACCATCTTGAAAGCTACAAAGCTCTCATGACGATCAGGGGGCAACCGATGTCCTCCTGTGCATCGGCTTCCCGATCACTCTTCGGAAAGCTGCTCGAGCCTGGTACTCTGGGCTTCAGTCGGAAAGTATATATTCTTTCAGACAGCTAGAACATTCTTTCGTAGCTCACTTCAGCATCAGTCGAAGGCCGTCACGAACCTCTGACAGTCTCTTCTCGATCAAACAAGGAGAGACTGAGATATTTTGGGATTTCATGGCTCATTTTAATGCAGCCACACTTGAGGTCAAGGACCTCAATGAAGATATGACCATATCGGCTATGAAAAGAGGTCTGAGGGGGTCACGATTTATATATTCTCTGGATAAAACTCTCCCTCAGACTTATGCTGAATTTTTAGAGCATACATACAAGTATATACGCGTAGACGAAGGTGCTTCTGACCGTTGCCAAATAGAGAGCAAGGGTCAGAAGAAAAGAAACAAAAGAAGGGTGAAGCTCCAACTGAATCAAGTTGGCCACCTTCCAATAAGCAAGCTTCCCCCCGACGACGGAGTCCAAGATCGAGTTATGGCAGGTATGACTCCTATACTGTCATTTCTACTCTCCGTGCACAGATTCTCATAGAGATCGAAGGAGCAGAATATTTGTGACACCCTCCGTCAATGAAAGCACCATCGAGGAGCCGTAATCGAAAGAAGTATTATCGGTTCCATCGTGATCACAGTCACGATACCGAACAATGCATTCAATTCAGGGATGAGATAGAAGCTCTGATCCGATGAGGCTACCTCAAAAATATCGGAGAGACCCGCCGACCCAACCTCCTACCGATCGACGTCCTCAGCTCCAAGCTGAAACTGTAAATAATCAATCGATTGCAGGGGTGATCAATATGATCTCTGAATGACCGAGCCAAGGGGCAACTTTTGAAGAAGAGTCAGCAAAATGAAGATGACTCAATAGTGTAACAACTTTTTCGAAAGAGGATGTTTGAAGAATTCAAACTTTCCATGATGATGCTGTTATTGTCTCAGCAACAATAGCAAATTATGATGTAAAAAAATCCTTGTAGATAATGAAAGTTCGATCGATGTTTTATTTTATTCGATTTTCTCCCAAATGCAACTACCGACTGATCGACTCAGGAGAGTCTCGACGTCATGGGTCGATTTCACATAAGATGCTATCACAATGGAAGGAGAAATCTCTCTCCCTTTAACCGCTAAGACCGAACCACAACAGAGCACCATTTCATAACATTCATGGTAGTTCGAGTATCTTCGACTTATAACGTCATACTCGGACGATCTAGACTTAACACTCTAAGAGTAGTGGTTTCGACATATCACTTATTAGTCCAATTTTTGATGAGAAATGGGGTCAGAGAAATACGTGAAGATCAACAACTTGCTCGATATTGCTTCCTTGTCTCCACTCAAAATAATAAATCTGAAGACTCTCTGTCTGTTGACAAATTAGACCAAAGAGAGAATCAGAAAAGGGATGAACCAGCTGAACAACTGGTTCCTATCCTATTAAGAGAATAAGATCTCGAAAAAATGGTCCAAATTGGATCGCAACTGTCCAACTCAGAGTGGCAACAATTAATAAAATACTCAGAGCCAAAGCCAATATTTTGCTTGATCGACCACTGACATGTCCGAAATCCCTTCAGAAGTAATAACTCATCGACTTAACATTAACCGAACATTAAGCCGGTAAGACAGAAGAAGTGACCTTTCATCCCTAAAAGATAAAAGATTATTGATGAAGAAGTCGACAAGCTCCTCACAGCAGGCTTCATTAGAGATGCTATATATCCTGATTGACTCGCCAATATGGTGATGGTGAGAAAGCCAATGAAAGTGGAGAATCTGCATCGACTATACTGATCTGAACGAAGTTTGTCCGAAGGACAGTTTTTCATTATCGAAAATTGATCGACTAGTTGATGCGACTTCTGGCCATCAACTTTTGAATTTCATGGATGCTTTTATCAGGTATCATCAGATCCGGATAGCACCAGAAGATGAAGAGCATATAGCTTTTGTAACCGACAAAGGTATATACTGCTACAGAGTAATTTCTTTCAGTCTAAAGAATACCGAAGCTACCCATCAACAGCTCATCAATAAAATCTTCAAGACACAGATCAGACAAAATATGAAAGTATATGTGAATGACATGATAGTGAAGAGTCCTCAAACTTCATATCATATTCAGGATCTAGAGGAAGCCTTTGGCACACTTCAGTGACATCAAATGAAGTTAAACCCGACCAAGTGTGCATTCGGAGTAACCTCTGAAAAATTCTTTAAATTTCTTATTTCACAATGAGGAATTGAGGCTAATCCTGAAAAGATAAAAGTCATTATCGACATGAAACACTCGAGCTCAAAGAAAGAGATACAACAACTCAACGAAACGATTGTCGCACTCAGCCGATTCATTTCTAGGTCGGTCGAGAGATGCTTGTCATTTTTTAAGACTTTACGACAGACGAAGAACTTCTCGTGGTCGGATGAATGCTGACAGTCCTTCGAAGACCTGAAAAATACTTGGTTTCTCCACCTTTACTTACAAATCGAAGGTCAGAGAGACATTGTATCTCTACTTGGTGACTTCAACAAAGGCGGTTAGTTCGGTGCTCATTCAGGAGAATGAAAATCAAATCCATCAATCGATCTACTACACCAGTAAAGTACTCCACAATGCCGAAGTTCGATATTCAAAGTAAAAAAATGATTTACGCTCTAATTATATCGACACAACGACTTCGTCTATACTTTCAAGCACATCCGATTGTGGTCCTGATAGATCAGCCGTTGAAGGCAATCTTGCATCGACCTGATACGTCAGGTTGGATGACAAAGTGGGCTGTCAAGCTTGATGAATTCGACATATAATATCGTCCACGACTGTCCATGAAAGTGCAAGTTCTAGCCGATGTCATCGCAGAATGTACAATATCCGACAATAAGCTAGAAGATACAGATGATAATGCAATAAAGCAGGTTATGACTCCAAAATCCGACCTAGGGTCGACTTGGGTGCTACACATCGATGGAGCATCTAACGCACAAGATAGGGGAGCCAGCCTCATACTCATAAATTTCGAAGGGGTAGTCACTGAATACGCTCTTCGGTTCAACTTTAAAGCTTCGAATAATCAGACCGAATATGAAGCACTCCTAGCCAACTTGAAGATAGCCAAAGAGCTTGAGATCGATAGTCTGAAGGTCTTCACCGACTCACAGCTAATTGCTAGACAAGTCAAGGGTGAATTTGAAGCTCGAGACCCCATTATGATAAAATACCTTCAGAAGGTGAAAGATCTTATTGTGAGCTTGAAATATTTCGAGATCTTTCACATATTCAGAACTGAAAATGCTCAGGCCGACATACTTTTGCAATTGACAACTACCACTTTCAACTCGCTGGGTTGGACATTCGTTGAATGTCTCGAACAACCAAGCATCGACAAGATCGAGGAAGTATTGCAGCTCGCTATCAAATCAAGCTGGATGGATCTGATCGTCCGATACTTAACGACGGGATCCTTCCTGCAGACCCTCGAAAGCTAAGCAACTTCGGTGGATGGTCTCTCAATATGTGATGATGGATGGTCATCTCTACAAAAGGTCGTTCTCTCTTCTCTTGCTAAAGTGTTTGGGACCTACAGATGACGACTATGCGCTTAGAGAAGTACATGAAGGGATTTGTGGAAATCACTTGGGGGGTAAATCTCTGGCATATAAAATTTTGCGACAAGGATTCTATTGGCCTACCATGAAAGAAGATGCAGCTGAACCCATCTGAAGATGTGAACCATGTCAAAAGTATGCAAATATACAACATCAACTGGCTAGTTAGCTGACATCGATTATCACACCATGACCCTTCTCATAATGAAGAATCGACATACTTGATCCTTTCCCCCAGCATCTGATCAAAGAAAATTCATAATAATTGCCATCGACTACTTTACCAAATAAATAGAAGCTGAACCTTTGGCGTAAATCATTGAATGCAAGATGGAAGACTTCATTCAGAAATCCATCATCTACAGATTTAGTTTACCACACACCATCATTACCGACAATGGTCGACAATTCGACAATCAAAATTTCAGAGAATTCTATGCAAAATTTTATATCACACATAAATTCATGTCAGTCGGCCATCCACGGTCGAATGGAGAGGGGAGGTAACCAATCAAACAATCTTACATGGGCTCAAGATCTGACTGAATAAAACTAAAGACCTCTGGATGGAAGAACTATATCTAGTCCTATGGGCATATCGAATGACTCCCGCATACCGACTAGAAAATCTTCCTTCAATTTAGCTTATGAGATAGAAGCAATGATCCTGCTCGAGATCGGACTATCATTGTCTAGAGTGGAATAATATAGTGAGCCAAGCAATTCTGAATGTCGGAGAGCCGACCTAGATCTCCTTCCAGAACTCCGACATCAGGCCCAGGTCTGCATGGCTATATATCGGCAAAGAACATCCCGATACTATAATACCAGGGTTAAGCCGAAGGTCTTTTAGCCAGGAGATTTAGTCTTGAGAAAAGCAGAAATCTCAAAACCCTTGGATCAAGGAAAGCTATCTCTAAATTGGAAAGGACCTTACAAAATATCAGAGACACTCAGATCGGGTGCCGATCGGCTAGAAACTCTTGACAGGTCGGTAATTCCTCAAACATAGAATGCCGATAATCTGAAGATGTATTACCAATAAAGTCATTCATGTACACACTACTTGGAATGCAATATAGAATTTCAGAATCATGAGTCTTAGTCAATTCCTATCAACTTCTGGCTATATGTCGGCTTTCATTGAAAAAGCTGAACAATCAACAAAAACCGACATCCCAACTGTGATCTTAGGCCAACATCAAATATAAGGGCTTTCCACTATAAAAGCCGACCATGGTCGAAAGACAAATACGCCGACTCCATCGTAAGTGGAACAAAATACCAAAATGACCATGGTCGGATTGAAATTATATCGATGTGGCTACGGTCAGTCGAAGGATATTCGACTTGCCATCGATTATCAAATGACCCAACGTACAAATCTGACCAAGCATCGGGTATTGGATATTCGACTTACCATCATTATCCTAATTATTAAGTACGTCAAAGACTATGCGACTAACAGATATTCTACAAGTCCTGCTGAATGATCGGATCATCGATTAACATTCGGTAGCTACTTTACATTGCAGACTTAACATTCCACACAAACAACTTAAACTTAGAAGAAAAATGTCTTTCATTCATTGTCAAAAAAAAAATTATAAAATTGGACCGAAGCCTGGTTACAAGTATCTAACTAGACAAAGGAAAAAAAATAAACACACCAACTAATCTTCATCGCCGTCCCTGTTCCTTTGTTCTGATGCAGACTCGGCGGCTCGATCAACAGGCACAGTCGATGTCCCATTCTGGGTCGGCGCGGCTACTTTTTCTGCATCTCCTTCTTCTGACCCAGGAGGAACGATGCTGCTCAAGTCTAGATTCGGGTATAATTTTTTGACCGTGTCCCAGCCATCTTCATACCCGACACAGTACGAAGTGAAGTCATTTTCGAAGATCTCCTCCTTGTATTTTTTCGAACCTCGAAAGTCCTCAATGCCTCCCTTAACAACTCCGCTTCTGCCTTCGCCAAGTCAGTGTCGGCTCGTGTGGAAGTCGACTCCTCTTCGACCAGTGCCAGCCTTTTCAGGCTGGCCCGATGACGACCATGCTCAGCTTCAAGTTCTTCGATGCACCCATCTCGTTCCCGTCGAAGCCGGTGAATAGAATACTTCTTGCTCTTGACTTGTAACTCAAGAGCCAAGATAGCCTCGCGAGCCAAATTAAGTTCAGCCCTTGAGGATGCTAAGTTGTCAGCTAGGTGGAAAACCTCCTCTTGAAGCTTGGCTTCCCACTCCGTTGCCGACTTTAGTTGCTCAAGTGCAGCCGCTTTTTCAGCTTCGGTAGCTGCCACCTTATCCATCCATTACTTGTGGATATCGCCGAACTTTGAATAGCTGGCTTTCAAGTCAATCATGCCGTGGATTAACTACAGACAGAAGATAGATCGGTTAAAAAAAAGGGAAGAAAAAAGAAAAGAAGAGAATTACCCGATCACTATCGGGTAGAAGGAAGAAATCATCTCGGCTACCGATCGCTTCTTTCGACGCTCCCGATCAGTCGGAGAAGGGTGACTCGGCACAGTCACCTAGCCAATGTTGAATTGGTCAGGGCCGATTCGTCACCTGGCACTTGAAAGTTGAAGTGAATTGTTCGGCCCTCCGACACCGCATCTTTCATCGAAGTCATCAAGGCCTTTCCCTGGTCCTTTGTCGACGGCCCCATATTTGAAAGTGAGGGGAAGCTTGAGCTCGACTGTGCCCCAATCGAAGGAGCAACTGGCACAGTAGCAGATTGTTCGGTTTCTCTTGCCTCGATCCGAACCTCTTCAATAGAGGAAACTATCGATGGTACTTCGGTAGTTTTCCTAGCCGTCCTATCTTCAGACGGTGCGGTAGGGAGCGCTGTCGGAGCTGACAGTGCCAGAACCGGCTTAGGAGTTGATGCATTCGGAGCATCGGGTCCCTCAGTCGGCATCGAAGCAGCAACTGGAGCTGGAGTCGGAGTTGCCACCAAGCTTGCACCGAAGCTTGATGCCTCTTCGACGGTCGCGAAGATCCAGCCTTGTATGCTGCTCTCTTCCTAGCCGTGTTCTGATAAATGTCAGCGTCAGACACTCGCACCCTTGGCTGCATGGCTGTAATTATGACAAGAGTCAATACAACTCAAAAGATAAGTGAAGTCAAAAAATAACCGACTATACTATACCTAAACATGTGGCCGAACTAACACCGGCGTCATAAAGGGCCTATTTGATCACAAGCTCCTTCTGCATCGGGACCGCCATGTCCTTTAGCTTGTGGAAGTCCTCCCGGTTGCCGACCTCCACTCGACTATTGTTGTTGGGATCGGTTCGTGGATCACCCCAATGGGAAGGAAAACCCCAAGGAAGAGTGAAAGAGGCGAAGAAGAATTGGTTCTTCCATCCATGAATGGATGATGGAAAACCAGTAATGAAGGAAGACCTTTTCGGAGGTTGAAAACCACCATCCTCGGGCCTTAGGATGAGGATGAAGTACGAAAAAAATTCAAAAAGAGAAGGACGAGGTTCGGTCGGCAGCATCCGACATAACAAGGCAAAGCTAATAATCAGTCGGATCGAGTTCGGTGCCGCTGAGCCGGACAAAGACTGTAATAATTTAAAATATTTCGGACGAACTTCAGAATCAAAAATCGAAGATCCACCCGAAGATCTTCGACATAGAAGGCCACCTGACCCGAAGGAAGGCTATTCACCTGACCATCGATCCCAGGGGCGAAAAGCTGATAGTGCTTCAGGATGCGATACTACTCTCGAAGCCGCTCAACATTTGATTCTGAAAGTGAAGAAGCTTCCACTTTCAGACCCAACTGGGATTCGTTAGTTAGATTCTCCGACTAACCATCTCAAAAAAAAAGTCCGACCCATAAGATAGAAACCCTAGAGAAACTCAAAAAGGAAGGGAGAACTCAAAAACAGACAACTGAACCTGAAAAGGATGGGAACGCTGGGGTGACCGTCCGACAGAGTTTCCACACCAGAAAAACAAATAGAGAGTAAAAATTTGGTTGAAGGTGACCCTTTATATATAGGATTCCTCAATGGACGAGATGAAAGTGATCAAACCGAGGACTCACTAGATGACGACACATGACAACATCTAGACCAACCATCCATCGGACGGTTCAATGCACCTATTCTCAGATCAAGCCATGTCACCTTCATCCACGTGAACAGCTTCGACCCAATAACTTGCAGATACATGGCAAAGATCTACTTGTCAAAAGCAAATCGCCCGACGTTGGTTCGCCTTTCCAAAATGATGTATGACACCGACAACTGACACCAAATCATTCTGTCAATGTGGCGGTTTAAAATGACAAAGCAGCCAATCATCCGTATCCCGGGGAAGGAGGCTGCAGAATCAGGGTTCGACATGATGGGCAATAACTCCCATCGTCCAATGTGATTAACCATGTGGCAACATACATACCAACCACCATTAGACTTGGGAGTGGGGGCAACTGTTGGAATAAACCGATCGACCCTGACTCAGGCCAACCGACTCCCGACTCCGACTCGACAATAGCCAACTGACCGAACATGCGACTCCGACTGATCATCGGCCAAGCTGCCAGTTCCGACTCTTCATCAACCGATTGAACAAACTTCACCGACTTATAGCTAATGGCCGATTAGTGTTCGGCCACTATTAGTAAATAGCAGATGACTTGAGCTACGGTATGACAAAATTATCAACTGACTGCCATGCTTACTACCGACGTATGGTCGATTGATCTGCTCAGCATGCCATAACCATCACGAACGGTTATCCGTCGCATATCACGATGCAATTAGTAAAAATTAATGACCCACTACGTGATGATGGCCTGATAATTTAGTGGCATAAAAGATGGGACCACGTCCGACGGTTATAAAGAACCTCATCTATAAAAAGTGGATAAGCAAACAGCACAGGTAGGCTGCTTCTGGTCAGAGCTCTACTATTCTAAACATTCAAAATACTGTTCGCCAACTTTTTTCTCTGACTTAGGCATCGGAGGATCTCCGTCAGACACCGATTCGGTCCGTGTGGATGCTATTTTGTAGGTGCTCATTTCCGACGACAGGCGATGGAGAGTTGGCCACAACAAGGATGAATGCTATGGTTGACTCGTGCTACCATGGAGAGAGACCAAAAATTTTCTACACAAAAATTAAATCTTTGATTAAGAATATAATTATATGTTATACGATACTTAATTTTATCATCTTATAGCCATACTAATTTGCAATACTCAGATATTATGTCACTATAAAGTAGTGCATAATAATGTACTTGTGCCAAAGATTTTTGGCCAAGAATACTACTTTCAATCATCTTCAAAATTCTTCCAACAGATGAGAACTCATAAACTTCTACATTCTTACAATCTCAAAATTTCTTTGAGGTCAACTGAAAATAGTCTCTACACTTCTAAGATATCTTGAACCAAATATCAAATACTCTTCAACAATATATTCTTCTGTAATTGAGTCTTTGAGATGGTCTCTATTTTAATTAATATAAATAAAGTGAATCGCCATAAGAGGGATACTACAAGAAAAGAATATTTTTGTGATAAAATTATTTACGATGCAAATATTTTTGTTGCCACTAATAGCATTTATGATGAAAAATAAATTGATCATAAATAATAAAATATTTATGATGAAAATAATTTTTCATCATAAATAGTTGCATTTTAGCGATGAAAAAATTATTCCATCATAAATATGAATTATTTATAATAAATATTTTCATCATAAATTATACATCATTAATTTTAATTTAAATTTTAAATATTC